>JAZGTI010002981.1:0-17706 GCA_036877585.1 Botia kubotai
GAAACGCTTAGTAATGTCACCGGAGCAAACAAGACTTCGCAATGAGTTCATGATATTGTCCAGTTTATATAGGCAGAGTAAATGATGATGATAATGAACAGGTGGTACTTCCGGGTTAGTTCAGCAGTGRGTGGTTATGGGAAATGTAGTCCGTAGCGGTTAATACTCGGGAGATGGCTCTCGCTGTGTACGCGCCGGAGAGGAGGCTGGAGCCTCCACCGTAACACTTACTGACATCTAAGAAATGAGATGAAGATGAAAGTTGCTTTTAGGGGTTTAGAACATTATATTCTGCCATTGGTACGAAAAGAAATCAAAGCATTTTGTCCCTTAAACAGCTGCAAGCAAATAAACTGTCTGCCTTGCGGTGAATGGTTTGTGTTTCTGCCTCTGCTTAGCCACGCTCTAAATCTCAAGATCAGTCATCCCACTAGCTTCCCAAGTCCAGAAATAACCTCTCAAGTTTCTAACAGTGTCATTCCAGCAGAATATCATGATCTATTAGAGGTGTTTAGCCAAAGGAAGGCCGCCCAATTACCCCCATATCATTCAGTTGATTGTTCCATTGAACTCATGCCTGGTGCAGATCCCCCTAGGGGACAAATTTTTCCCTCGTCTCAACCGGAATCGAAGGCTATGAAGACCTACATTCAAGAGGAGCTAGAGAAGAGATATATATATACGACCATCTAACTCTCCCAGGTCACCCTGACATTATAGCCACCATAGAGCTCTTAAAAAATCGCTGTTGGTGGTTTTCTCTCTCTTCAGACGTCATCAGTTACATTCAGCAGTGTGTCATCTGTCAAACTTCTAAGACCCCCAGACAACTCCCACTGGACTGTTACAACCTTTATGTACACCCCAACGCAAACATTGCAATTGATTTCATTACTGATCTACCCAGATCACAAGGCAACACCACAATTCTCACGATAGTTGACCATTTTTTGAAGGCCTGTCATTTTATTTCATTACCCAAACTTCCCACTTCATTAGAAACTGCAGAAATACTATGCAACAATGTTTTTATATTTTATGGATTACTCTAGGACATTGTTTCAGACAGAGGCCCTCAAATTACATCTAGAGTCTGGTCTGCCTTTTTCAAAGTTTTAGGGGTAAATATTAGTCTCACATTTGGATACCATTGAATGGCCAAACAGTCACAAGGTTCCTCAGATCCTAATGTCAAGAGCATCAGACTTCTTACATATACTTGTTCCTGGAAGGAAACAGTATCTGCGAGAATTTCCAGTAAGGATTCAGACCATATCATAGTACAGATAGTACAGTCTCTGATGAGACTGCTTTAATCATAGTGACAAACGATTTGCTCTTGTTGGCTGATTGTTGCTCTTGTTGGCAAAGCATTCTACTAAATAGACTTGAAATTATGTTGGCATAAATGAAACTGGCATGGTACTGGCATGGTATTTATCTGACCAATTCCAGTTTATTGTCAGTGAGTGAAAAGGTGTCATATTGATCACAAGTTCAGTATGGTGTACCGCAGGGCTCAGTGCTTGGGACTCTGCTAGTCAAACTGTATATGCTACATCTGGGAACAGGTATTAAGAGACATGTTATTTTACATTGTTATGTTGGTGATACTCAGCTGCACATTTCTTATGTGGCCCCATGAGACACATAAATTCACCAAACTACTGACTAGCAACTTTAACTAATTTACTATTACTAAATTCAGACAAAACAGAAGTTTTAATTATTGAACCAAAGTTTTCCACCTGAAACAACCTACAATGTCTTACTCTTGATGGAGTAAGTACAGCAGTATCAGAGTTCTTACGAGTAAGTATCAGAGTTCTTACGAGAACAAACAAATATGACCATATTAGACCAATTTTGTCAATACTGCATTGGCTGCCTATTAAGCATCATAAAAACTTTCAATTCTGCTGATTACTTACAAGGCTCTAAATGGTTTAAGTCCTCAATACCTGGGAGAGCTCCTCTCTTAGTGCAGTCCTTTACATTCACTGCAATCGGAAAATTCTCTCCAATTGATAATACCCAGAATTTCAAAATCAAGTGCGGGTGGTAGATCCTATTTGGTGCCCAAGGGAGCACCTTGGGAACATCTGGGAGGCAGATACACTATATACTACTATATTAAAGACCCACCTCAACAATCCTTTAAGATTCTTAAGACACTTCCCATAAGAACAGATGTACTGGCTCCACACTAAATCTGTCTGTCTTTTATTTCCCCAAGATGCTGTAGTCAGCTGGATCCAGACTTTATCGAAACCAAATGGTGGGGAACAGTATGGGACAACTCCTGAAACAGAGCAGTGGAAATATGATACACTTCTTTATTAAACTTACAATTAACTTACTTACCTACCTCCAGCCTAGTTTGATTCTATATTTCTGTTGCCTGCCTAGTCACAGCAGAGCGATGTTATAGCTGCAATTAGTAACATCATGCCTGTTTTTAACAATACTCAGTGCTTGACATAGTGTCACAAGATCAGACACAACCATTTTAAATCATAACATAATTATAAATCATTATTACAGCTTTAACATGCCAGAGGAGAACTGGCCCTCTCGGTTGAGCTTGATTTCTCCCAAGGTTTATCTCCATCTTTACATCATTAGAGTTTTGGTTCCTTGTCACTGTCACCATGTTGGCATGCTTACTGGGAGACTGCTGACATCTAACTTATCTTAGGGTTTTGTAAATTGTTGTGAATCTACAGGTTCTGGATAAGAGTTAAGGCTGATTTGCTGGCTGATCTGCGCAAGACGGTCTGAGCCCAGGAATCAATTGTCCAGCTGTGAAACCTCAGAGCAGGGTGGAGGGTTCTGCTCCAGCCCACTTTCCAGTGCTGTGATTGATACCTTATCCTTGTCTCAAGCCCTGAATGAGAAATTAAGGGTATGTTTACATGACCATGATGTACTAAAAACATCAGTTTTAGTACAGTTTTTCTTTCACATTTTTCATATACAGATGACAACATTGTCATAATTACCCCGATTCACATGGATCCATTCTATTCATTTAATCATAAAAATGATAAAAAATGCTGTATTATGCCATCACAGGGCAGCACAGGTAATATGCATGCACGTCACAGTGTTTCTGTAGCTTTTACAGAGACATTTTTTCAATATTTTGGGCCTAAAACACTGTTGCTGTGTAAATGAACCACTAAAATGCATAAAATCTTTTCCATTTTTAGTTGAAAACTGAAAACTTGACTAGTAGAAACATGAATGTTGAGTAATGGGATCTGTAGGGTTTCAACCGGCAAATACGCTCCCATTGGAGCCCCCAAATCGCCTTCAGCACTAGCCACAGTGGACTTGTGCAGAAAAGGACCAGAACAGGGAGCAACCGGATTAACACTCCCTCTCTAAATATAAAGTCAGAACTACAACGTTACCATAGTCATGTCATAGACTGCAGAGTGAAGCTATGTCCAATCCATAAAAGTTGCCTCTGTGCGGCCATGACCAAGGCATTTGAGACAACAATTGTGGCTGTCTGAGGACAGTTTTTGGTAAATTTAAAGAACTTTGAGATAATGTTAGCAAACCTAATTGAGGTCCTGGGCCTGATTTTTTCTTGGAGGAAGATTATCTGGGTTAAATTGGTCTAAGAAACCTGTAGTCTGAGCCCGGAATGGTACTCATAGACATCTGACAATAAACCCACACAGGACAACACACACAAGGGCATAAAATATGTACAAACATGAGAACACATAGCACACAGAAAACAAACAAAGAAAATTGGTCCCCAAACATAGAGCACAGGAGACACAGGGTATTACACAATAGCCACCTCTATGTCATTAGTCCCAAGGAGCAAACATACAGTTCAAGTATTAATTGAATAATTTAATGCACACAGAAGATATGAGCCACTTCCTGTTTTGCCATAAATCTATTGGTCTAATGCCATACAAGAAATCCCAAACAATTTAGCACCTTCAATGTCTTGGCATAATATTTGCCAAACTTGGTGACAACCCCATAAATCCCCCAGGAGGAGTATTTAAAAACTCAGAGCCTGGAATTGTCCAAAAAAATTGTGACTTTCTGTTGGTAGAACTAATGAATTTAATTTTAAAAGTTGTCTAATAAGTGTCAGTGAGAAAGTTGCTTGGGCCTTAACAAGTTCAAACCTTGCTCTTTGTAAAACATTAATATGAAACAAGGACATAGCACATGGAGCATTAGAGTCAGGATTACAAACACATGGCAAACAATGCCAATTTAGAAGTGGTAAAATCCAGTAATATAACACAACACAATGGGCACATGGCAACAAAGCAATATCAAGGACCATGTGCCTGCAACCAGACATAACATACAGTATGTGTCCAGATCCTGAAAGCATGGACAAAATTGCAATAAAATGATCCTGTGAGGAAACTAGACACTAAATGTGAACATGCATACCCATGCTTACAGCCTGTATATTGAAGAGATTGTGATAAAAAGATAACTTTCTCTTTCAAAGGTGTATGACACTCGTCCTATTTTACAGTGAGCAACTGTAGTTTTGTTTTTAGTGTTTTTAGTGTTTTTAGTGTTTTTAGTGGACTTGAATGCAGATCCATATGCAGTTTATTAACAAAACAAAACATGCAAACACTGTTTGTCAACACTGGCAAACAGGAATGGCAAGAGTGAGGCAAAATCGTATTCCAAAACCAAGCAAGAGATCAGGGCAAGCAGCAAGGGTTCAAACGGTAATCCAGACAGGCAGTAATCAGGGCAGACAGCAAGATTTAAAAGTAAATCCAATTCAGGGTCAGAACACAAAGCGATATCAAAGAAAACAACTCACAATTGTTCACTGGGGCAACACAAGACTTCACACTGGAGTAGAGCATGAGCTGGGTTTAAACAGCCATAAAATGGCGTATGATTGAGAACAGGTGTGAACAATCAGCAGGGTATGCGGGAATATGGGAATTGTTGTCAGAAAGTCTGGTTTGATCAACCGGGTTTGTATTGTTTCTCGTCGGAGCACACAGTGTTTTGACAGCTCGCTGTTATGTTATTAATGCCACGGGACAACGACTTGCTGCAAATTCTGACTATTTATTAAGTGCGCACACACATTGCACCCAACTCTACAGCTTGGTGCACTACTGAGAACTGTCCGGTCCACAACACATTACCGGAACCATTGTTGCTATATGGCATAACATCACACTCACCATGTGCTTCGGTGTCCGCGTCACCCCTCCCTCTCGTTATCGCTCCCAGCTGTGTCTAATCACTATCATCACTCTCACCTGTTGTTTACTGATTCGCTTTCCTTTATATTTTCCTCTTGTGTGGTCAGTCTTTGTCAGACTGTCGTGTTACTAGTACCGTTCCCCGACCAGTTTAAGCGTATCGCTTAATTTTTGTTAGCTCAGCTTAGCTTTCCGTTTCATAGTCAGTTTAGTCATAGTCTAGTCGTGTCAGGTATTCCGCTACATTTGTTTTCAAGCTTACCTGACGCTTAGTTTAGTTTATGTTTGTCCCGTTTGTCTTTAGCTCCAGCTTGTGTTGTTTTGTGTTGTGTTTCTCCCCAGATCCCTGTTCCGGTTGTTCCTTTGTTTTCTTCTGTCCTGGAGTCTGTCGCTGCCTACCTGATGGGTTCTCTTTCCTGCTGTGAGGTGATGGTCTCTGCGTCGTAGCTGTTCCAGCTCTCCCGCTCTGCCACGTCTCCTACCTCTTCTACCCACCTTAACTGTTGGACTTTTATAAACGGTAGCGCATTTCCATTCTCCAGTATTGTAGGGTTCATATCTATCTCAGCAGTGACCATCTACAGTGCTGTAGTGACATCTGGAGCAGAACTCTTACCATGCCATCACTGTTGTTGTTCTGCATTACCTTGAGACTAAGTCATTCCTGTGTTATCAATAATTCTCTCAACTTTCATTTGGGTTCTCTGTATTTTCTGCAAACCTGACAATTGTAGTCCTAAAACTCTGGGGATGGTGACCTCCGGTGGTCACTTTGGGAATCGACAGAGTTGGAAGCAGCATTCATGACATTTAGTCTTTGAAGCTGCTTTACTTTGACAAGTTATGTTGAAACACATGCATCTATTGGTTTTACCATGTGAACTGTCTAACTAAACCCTAGCACCCGTTTATGGTACCCTAGCAACCATGTAATGAAATTGCCCGCATATAATTTACATTCTCACTGCTGAACTGCATTTCTTATGGCCGTTTAAAAAAGTGAATTGGCATTAGATATATTCCGTTTCTCTGAATAAAATAAAGACCGCAACAGGGGTGCTATAAAATCTCTTAGATTCCTAGTCATGTCAGGCTTTGCTCAGCTATGTTAATGTTGTATATTAAACATGGAGTTGTTGCCGGGGCATTGGCTAGTCTTAATTAAAGTGTGATGGGGTAAATGCATCAGACATGGCTGACAATTGAGCCTGTCATGGAGATGATTTGAATTTCAGCCTCATCTTCAGGTGTGTGGTGGTGACTGGCCTTGTCCCCATGCTGACTCTATGGAGTAATGCACCATAATGACTGCTGAGGCTATCATTGTGGCAGGCATCATTAATTATCCTTATTGATTGCTTTCAGAGATAAAGCATTCTGCTGACTGGGAAACACTTGAGATCACACAAGGTCAAGGCTAAAAAAGAAAACTCAGATAACCACAGACAGCTCAGGCTGGACTGTGTCATTTGAAAAAATATATACACCACCAGCCACATTATTAGATACACCTTGCTAGCACTGAGTTGAACCTCATATTGTCTTTAGAACTGCCAACCCTTAAACTGTTACTTACAAGGGTGGGGCCTTTTCTGTTGTTAGATTAGTATATAATATTACTAATATAATATTAATAATATTATATTAGTATAGACTAATATATAATATTATATCTATCATTTAAAAAATATCTATATATAGAATGTACTTTTCATACCTCACCACCCTTTATCGAAAGGAATGATGTAGTGAGAAAAAGTTTTTAAAATGTCATTGACCCCCAAGGAGGGGCATTTGTTAATACACGTTTTTAACATTCTATTTAACATTTTTAATATTCTAGACTAAACATAAATAAAACTTTATATCATTGGAAAGCTCTAAGAATGTACTTTTCATATCTCACCAAAACCAAAATAATGTTATGAGAAGAAATTTAAAAAAATATATATCATGACAAGTTTATTGGAAAACTCTAAGAAAGTATTTTCATTTTTTCACCACTATTTTCAAAAGGAGTGATGTAGTGATAGTAATTTTGTTAAATGTTACTGGCTCGTAGTAGGCCCCTTTTGCTATTATAATGAAAACAGTAATAATGATACTGATACTAAACCTAAGAAAATCATGACAAACTATATATGTCACTGGTATCGCCTTAAATTGTAAAATAAATATTTCACCAGTGTTTTATAATATACATTTTATGATATAAAATTAATTTATGAAAAGAATGTTAATCCAAAAATTCTATATAATCTATATTGTTAGATTTTCTCGTATTTGGCTGACCAGTTGTTGGGTGGCTCGCCAATGTATCAGATTTCTCTAATAAATAAAATAAGTAAGCTTGACCAAAGTTCAGGGGAAAAGAGTTTATTGATGAAAGTCGTGTAGCATAGCCGTCTTTTAGATCTTAACCCAAGGTACTGTCTGTGTGACCAGACTTTATACCTGGGAACAAAAGGCCCACAAATAAAATACAAATGCAATTGGGACCTCCTACTGGAGGCTTTACAATAAGCAGGCCATTTGGTTCACAATGGAATTGGGACCTCCTACTGTAGCCATTTCGTTCACACCTTTACAGACCAACCGTTGAATTCTGGGGCACAGTTACAATGCAACACATCAGATGTTGATTCCGTCTAGGGAACTGTAATCCTTCAATATCTATATAACAGTAATCGTCCAGTCAGAAGGACGCATATGTTAACAATTAATTTCTAAACTAATCATGGCGAATTATATATCGTTGGAAAGGTCTAAGACTCTAAAATACACATTCGACCAGTGTTTTATTATGTAAATTATGTAGAAACAGTAACTGAGAAATTTGTGCCAGGAGTGACACAACCATTAAAATGTGGCTAATTCCTAGTGGACAGTTCTAGTACAGCAGTTAAAAGGTTCATGAAAAGTCTTGCGGTTCCCTTCAGCTTCAGGCACGCCCGAGCCTATTTATAAAATCAAGCCTATTTATAAGCAGGTCAAAGTCATGTGACGTAGCGTTGCTTCCACAAAGCCTTTAAAAGGGGTTACATACCGGGTTACATATGTAACCTGAGATGTTCCCTTTCGAGGGAACTCATCGCTGTGTAAGGCTTGACGCTATGGGGAACGATAATACCCACTGCACCACAGTGAGGGAAGCACATGGCCTTTGTTTGTTTAGTCATGTGTCTTTTGAGTAAGTATACTAAAATTTGGTTTTTGGTTTTCTTCCTTTTGAGTATTTATGTTCTGGTTTGGTTTCTTGATTTTCGTGGGTTTTTTTTTAAATAAAGTAATTTTTGTTAAACGAGTCAAATGAATTGATGTTTATTACGGTTAGCGTTTGTGACGACAGGGTGACTGAGACCAAAGAGCGAAAACACGGACATACGAACAAAAGATATTTAATAAAGACATACAAACATCTAACTGTTTAAACTGTAGCAATGTCAACAACAGATGCACAACAGTGTAGCTCAATGAGATAATCCTGAGGGGATCCTGAGGGCCGTGGTGGAGCGGACGGAGCGATGGAGGACTGAAGGGGCGCTGAAGGGAAGGAGGAGCCGGTGGGACCAAGTGACACAGTGTAACTGAAGAAGCACAGTCAAGAGGAGATGGCGGGACGACGACCGACCGAGGCGGGGCCGGAAGGACGAGAGAGCCAGGTGGAGCCGGTGGAGCGACAGGCAACGATATAGACGAGGGAGCTGGAAGACACAGTGAAGCTGATGGGTCGTAGGGCCGAGGAGTCTGGGTGCTGGAGGCATGAAGCAGAGCTGAGGGATCCTCTATTCTCAGCGCAGATGTGGCTGGTGTCGGGCAGACAAGCGGCGAGCCCACGACACTGCTGGTGGACTGAGGGTGAGCAGGGGGGACAACAGGCTCCAGCGTCATCGAAGACGAAGATACCGAGAAAGACATAAGAGGAGCTGGGAGATGGAGGCTGGCTGGGATTATGTTTAACATTGATTTTTTTAAAAATTGAAGACACAATAGTCTCTGAACCCAAGTCCAGCTCATACTCACCCCCAGAAGTGGTGTCGTGGGCAGGGTCCTCTAGACTACCCTCTTGCTTCACAGGCATGTCCACCGTTGTGTCTGCTGCAGCCGGCTCATGTACCTGGTCAGACAAGTTTTGATTCTTGTTGGTCTGGTATTCTGTCAGCACATAGACAAGGAAGACAAGGTAAATTAAGATGCTGCTGTGTTATTAAACACTCTGAACGTCTAAAGCAGCAAAACATTAACAATTAATTCAGAATAGTGGAAACAGTAAACATCAATGTTTACACATTAGCAAGTTGGCAGATAGCTAAATAGCTACTTAGCTTTAAGGAGTTCACGGTCCAAATCTCAGATTTATAAGTCCGGGAACACAGGTGAACATGTATAATAATCCTCAACGAGGAGGTCCAGGAATTCAGAAGATCATAAAAAGTCATCCACAGCAAGGAGATTGCTGGATAGTAATACAGGTTACTCTCCAGCAAACAATGCAGTAATCCAAACAAACAATGGAGTAACAGGAAGATCCTTGTAGCTGTTAAGTAGACCAGATGCTGAAGTAAGGCGTGACTAAGGCATAAATAAGAAGTCAGGTGACTGGGAAAAGATGGGTGTGGTTGGCAGAGAGGATGTGTCCCTGACACATGTGAATGTAGAGAGAATGTAGACACATTCTCTCTATGTTTCTAGTGCTTTTGTGGTCATAATTACTTACATCCTTATGTTACGGCTTTTCAAATAACTATAGTAATTAAAACTGTCACACAAATGGAGTAAAACAATATTATAATAACTCCACTAGCCAGCTTCTTCATCCTTTGAATGGCAGTCTGCATCTGGTTATCACTGCACACATAAGCCATTTTGTTGAAAACAAACAAACAAACACAAATTTTCTCATTGCTTGCTATAATGGAATAAACCAACACCAGGCAGGAAGTGAGGGTTTTAGATTTACACACCTGTACATCACTATCCTGCTCTGTGAATGTTTGTGCTGGCAAAATATTGACCAATATTTGGTCATGCTGCGTAGCATTCAAAGAGAACAAAAAAAAGCATTGGGCAATCGTGTACAGTATATGTTGATGCACATGTTAATGACTCAAAGGCTAATGGGTTTGCTTGCTGCGTGTCCCTATTCATTACCATGGCATTGGAATGGAACTAGAACATGTTCACTGCAACATATGAAGTAGCTACAACATGCAAACACATACACACTTTCAGCTCACCTGCCTCAGTACGTAAAATAAGCTGAGTCTGATCCTTAAAGAGTCATATAATGTCATTAGCAATAAGATTCTGTATAAAAATATAATATGCAGAATATGAGTTCATCAGAGGGTTACTTTTTTTTTGAAAGTGACAGGGTGATAGTAAAATGATGAAGAAAATTGATCATATTGGGAATCATGTCAGACATAAACATGTGTGAATATGACTGAATTTGTCTACAAATGCAGTGTGTTGAAATAAAAAGGATAATAAAAGAACAAGTTTATACATAGAACAAATAATACAAATAGGTTTATATTTCAATGGGAAATGAACAGTATTTTCTGAAATAAGACCTCCCACCTACTTTAACACTTCTATTGTGCTGTAAAGTAATCTGTAAATTAATACAGATTGGGTAAAAGTGTTTTAGATAAAATTGTTTCAGATGTGGCATTCTGAACCTCAGCATAGCTGTCTACCACATTACCTACCACATAACTGTGAACAAGAACATAATTCCAAGCCACATTTTTAAATACAGCAGCAACAGCAAAAGACAGTTTGCATGGACTGAGAGTAAAGGGATTGAGAAGACTGAATAAATCAGCTCCCTTTAGGACATTTACATTTACATTTAAGCATTTGGCAGACGCTTTTATCCAAAGCGACTTACATTTCATTATACTATACATTGATTCTAAGTATGTGCAATCCCTGGGATCGAACCCATGACCTTGGCGTTGTTAGCACCATGCTCTAACCACTGAGCTACAGGAAAGCATAGGACTCATGGTGTTGATGCTATTGGTAAACTTTTGGTGCACACCATTATCTGAAGCACGTGTTTGTCTCTTAGTGTAAAGAAAGTAGAGAATGCTATACTTAAGAGATGTCTACCACTATTCCCTTGTAATCTTATGGGAGGCAATACATACATAAAACATACACACAAACATCATCCTGGGACCAATCAAACCCTCTCACTGCTAAAAGATTGCTTCTGGCAGCCTGGAATGGCCAACAACATCAGAAGGTATGTGAGAGGATGCCAGGAATGCGCTATGGCACCTTGAACACTTTGCCATTTACCGGCTGGAAAACTTTTATCCTCTTTCCATTCCCCGGCGTCCCCGCCTGTCACCTGGTTCCCATGAAGGGACTCCCAACAGCCATGGAAACTGCTGAGGTACTTTTTAATTATGTTTTTCCCAACTTTGGCATCCCTGAAGACATAGTGTCAGATAGAGGTCCTCAGTTTATATCACAGGTACGGAGGTCTTTCTTCTCACTCCTAGGTGTGCCCATGAGCCTATCTTCTGGATACCACCCACAGAGCAACGGACAAACCTCCAGGAGATAGGTTGATACCTCCGTACCTTCTGCCATAACCACCAGAACTTCTGGAACCGTTTAATTGCCTGGGCTAAATATGCACTGAACTTCCTCCTTCAGCCTCCCACGGATCTCACTCCCTACTCAGCCTCCATCGACCTCCAATGTCACGCATTGGTTCCAGGAGAGCGAGAGGGTCTGGGACTCAGCACACCAACACGGTCATATTGTCTGGTCTCCAGTTTGGAAAAGGACTCTATGCTAAACTAATGCTAAGCTACTTACCTGATTCTGACTCTATGCTAATACTAATGCTAAGCTCCCCGATCTCCTTTGTCTACCCTGTATGCTTACCTGCATCCAGTATTAGAAACCAGCTCCTGGAATTCCATCAGTCACTCCACGATCATCCAAACCTGGTAAAAGAGATCACATCTGTCAGTATCTTCATCTGTTTGTTAAAGGACTTAATATTTGACAGTTCCATTCATTCATCTGTTCAATAAATCCGCCTGTTTGGTTTGACTAACAACTGTGTGTTGAGTCTTACCGTTACAATATTATTTATAATAATTTTGAGCAAAATGTGTTCATTATTAATTACACTTTTGGTGGTGGAGAATGCTGCAGGTACATTATTTGTGACATTAATGTACATTTTATTTATATAGACTATTTTATATCCTCTAACAATAACTCTACCTCTAAATGAAACCCTCACAGAACCCTGTTAACATCAGTAGATTTAAAGTATAACATGATTTGAATTTATATAGTTTTTGACATGCGATATTAGTGCCTTTTTAATTAATATAAGTGTTTTAAACTGGCCCACTTAACCCTTATTGTCAAGGGCAAGAAAGAACCCAGATGCAAGTAATTAGACAATTTATTTACAGTTTAGCTTGAATGCAAGACAACAGAGTTCAGTTCTGAGTTAATAGAATCTCCGGATTGCACTGCCGCTGGAACAAACAGAGATGCAGACCACCGAGGCCAGGAACCACAGCCAGAGAGATGGGAGCGCCGATCGATGGACCGGCGTGGCAGACAGCAGGTGAGGTGGCTATGGAGCTGCGAACAATGAGTATCCAGGAGCGGTGCAGCAGGTGGGTACAGGAGCGAGCAGTGTCTGAGTTGATGGCCAAGTAAACTGATGAGGTGACGGCTGAGGCGGAAGCCGGGAGGAGAATCAGGCAGAGCGGGAGAAATGACTGGTACAGCCACGAAGCGGAGACCATCGACCCGGAGGGAAACGGGAGAGCAACGGCAGATTCCAGGACAGAAGACAACCATCAGGGGAAAACTAGAACGCGAGAATGCAACACTGGGGAAGCACAAGACAAAAACAACAGGCAAGCTGGAGCTTAAGACACACAAGACAACAAAACCTATTCTAACGCCAGACCAGTAGCAAAACATATAGAAGCCCAAGCGGGCAAAACAGCAGGAAGGTTGGCGTGACTAAACGAAGACTAAGACTAGACTATGACTGAACAAGCTAAGCTAAGCTAAGCTAAGCTGCACTAGGCTAAGATAGCTAAAAACAACAGGAACAAACTGGTCAGGGAACGGTCATGAGACTCAACAAACGACTAAACAAACAAGAGGGAAATATAAAGGGAGGAAAATTAGCAGAAACAGGTGAGTGTGATAATGAGTGATGAGACACAGCTGGAAATGTAACGAGAGGGGAGGGGTGACGCAGACACCGTAGCATGTGAAGCGCTGTCAGATAACCGCATGCTCCGACAAAAAACAATACAAACCCGGCTGATCAGACCGGCGTCCTGACACTTATAAAAATTAAAAATGGTTTTACATAAAACCAAATAAATACCAAATAAAACCAAAAACCTATGGTTACTATAGTTAAACCATCACAACCACATATTAAACATGGTTTTGCCACAGCGACCACAGTTTAATCATGATATTGGTAAAATTGTGGTTATTGAAATGGTATTAAATATACCAAAAACATAGTTTCTTACACTTTCATTATAGGAAAACTATAATTAATTTTCATAAGGGAAATATAGCCAAGTCTGTATACACACCTTACATTCTTTTCTCTCTATGTCTGTACTACTTTTCTTTACTTATTCTTTTAGTGTCTCTCCTTTTTCTTTTATTGTCTCAGTCATTGACAGAAATAACATTAACAATTAATTTTTCATAGAGTGGTGGTATTTATGAAGCAAGTAGACAAACTCAATGAGCCAGACAAGAAAAATAGAGAGATAAAAAAAATGAAAGTATGTCTTTTTTTGTTTATCTTGTCTGAAGTATATCAAACAGGGCTTTCCAAGGTCTCTAAATTCATTACAGCATTGTGTCTTTGAAACAGATGCAATATAAAGGGCAGAGGCTGTGGATTGTAGTCAGAGTTGAATCGCTAAGCAGTAGCCTGAGGGCACAGAGCAGCTCTTCAGTACAGGTATGACCAGCTAGTATTGCAGGCACCAGACTCTCCAGAGAATTCTCGCAGCACACAGACACAGGTGTGTGTGTGTGTGTATGTCTGAAGAAAACTTTATAACCTGTATATTTACTATCATACATAAACTACTGTACATGAACACTCATAGAACAACCACTATCATTTATAATAAACTATCATGTTGCTGTATATATATATATATATATATATAATGGCAACCAAGTGCAATGGATGTCTTGTTTAGTCTCTTGAATTTCTGTTCGATACAGGTTTATGACAAGGTGATAATGAAACACTCTTAAAAATATTTAGTAATACACAAAGCATTACCCAAAGTAAACATAAGTTAAATTCCCATAGCATTACATTGAGTCTCAAAATTCCCAAAAATGTATTTTTATTGATAAATTATAGTCAATGTGATCCAAATACTATAATAAAAAGAATGTTTTAAAAATATGCCCAATCAGTTTTTATCAATTTGATGGATTGATTTACATCCCTTCTCTTTATTGGTGTCATTATTGATAAACATATCAACAAATGATGTTACTGTTTTGCTTTTTAAATTATTTTACTTTGGTGGAAATCAGGTAAATACAAGTTAAAAGATGATTCATTGGCAGTGTGAAAGTGCTCTGCTGTGATGCCATTACCATTTCCTTGTTTACATAATGCTCCCGGGAAGAGAGGACACACATGTCTATATTGGTATTAAAATGTGCACACACACACATACACACACACAGAAAATAATTTTTGGCATTAGTATTCTAGCATGACGCCCATCTATCTTTCTGACATCTCCTAACCAAATCCCCTGAGGGTAACTAAATTTAATTCTGAACATTAGATAAGCACCCGCTGTCTGAGCGTATAGAAGTGTGTGTGTGTGTGTATGATTGGGGATGACTCCCAACCAGTGCTTCTGACAGGAACGTCTCTCTTCGTTTCTCATTCTGTTTCTCTCTCTTTTCTCACAGTTCTAAGGATAAAGAGAATTGTTTGGAGCCATGGTATTAAACAAAGGTCAGGCTAAGCAAAGCATGAAATAATAGAAAAAGAAGTCTTGTTAAAGTCTGCTTTAAAATGAAGTGTGTGTGTAGTTTTCAGAAATGTATCTGAAATCTTTGCATTTAAGATGGTTTTATACATTAAAAAAACATTTAATGACTTTATTTCTTTCTTATTAATCTCCCAACAGCAGTGTGATAGTTTTTAAGTTTTTAACTCTTCATTTTAACATTATAGATTGGTAACTTAGCCCTATATATACACCTTTAACCACTCTTCTGAACACTTGTACCCTTGATACAAAATGGCCTCTTAACACATATCACACAAGAGATTCTATTTTTTAAAAATCCACATTGGAATGTATTAGGATATAAAAAAAAAAGTTACAATGAAAAGGACATGTTAAGTTAATAAATACGGTTGTGCCCTATTCTTAGGTCAGCTAATTTTCAACATTGACCATGTTAACATATTGAATTTTCTTAAATCATGCTGGGACACCATGGAAATTATGTTTTGTGCAAACATTTTTTATGGGTAAGCTTATGTGGATTAAAGCAAAAGAAAAAAAAAGAAAATCTGAAACATCTTTCTGCTGAAATTGCTATATGGGACATACACAAAGCACAAATGTGCAGCCATTAGGGCCGCCATGCCAAAGCCTCCAGACGTCATGGCTGCCACGCCACAGTCTCCAGCCATCATGGCTGCCATGCCAGAGACTCCAGCTGTCATGGCCGCCACGCCAGAGTCTTCAACCATCATGGATGTCACATCACAGCCATTCAGCCATCATCCTCCCTGGTCTCCTGCTCTGTCTGCTCTGTCCTGGTGCTCTCCTGCTCCGCAAGCTTCACCCTGGTGCTCTCCTGCTCCACCCTGGTTCCCTTCTTCCCACCGCCTCCACCCTGGTGCCCCTCTTCCCACCGCCTCCATCCTGGTGCCCTTCTTCCCCACCATGGTGATCTGCTGTCCTGTCTACTTGGCTGTAGTGGTCTTCTGCACCACTGTGGGGATCTTAAATCCCACCTTCTCGGCTAAGGTGGTCTTCTGCTCTGCAGTGGCCTCCTGCCCTGTCTGCAGCACCATGGTCTCCTGCTCAGCTTGCTCTGCCCTGGCAACCTGTCCAGCCTCCAGCTCTGCCCTGGCCACCTGCCCAGCCTTCGGCTCTGTGCTGGTCTCCTGATTTGATTTTCCTTGATCTCCCGTTTCTTTCCATCCATTCTTTCTGTTCCCTGGTTTGTTTAATATATATATATATACAGTGCTGCTTGAAAATTTGTGAACCCTTCAGACATGATCAGGTTTTGTGTAAAAAAAATAAAGAAATAACCTAATCAAATGTACATCCAAAACCCAATTTGTTAAGCAGACTTCCAAATGACGGACACAAACCAAAAAAATATATATTGTCATTATTTATTGAACAAAAGGTTTTGTTAATCTCACAAGTTTGAAAGTTTGACTTGTTGGAAGTTTGACTTGTGCAGAAGTATGTGAAGTTTTATTTAGTAGCTTGTGGCACCTCCTTTTGCAGCGATTACTTCAATCAAACTTCTTCTGTAACCACTGACCAGTCTCTCACATCTGTCTAAGGGCATTTTTGCCCACTCCTCCTTGCAGAACTCAGCCAGCTGAGAGAGGTTTCTATCTTTTAAGCCATTCCTTGGTGGATTTGCTTAAATGCTTAGGGTCATTTTCTTATTGCATCACCCATTTTCGGCCCAGCTTCAGCTGTCTGACTTATGGCAGGAGATTCTCTTCAAGAATTTGTTGATAGGTCTGAGAGTTCAAGTTTTCCTGAATAATATGGAGTCGCCCTGAATAATATGGAGTCGCAAAGTTGAAACGGGCAGCTTTGTTTTTATTTGAGAGCAGAGGCTTCTTTCTAGCAACCCTCCCATAAATGTCATAATTTTCATCTGATTGTAGATGCATTTATGCTTACCCCAGATGCTGCCAGAGAGGTCTGCAACTCTCTAGAGGTGATGTGTGGGTTGTCCTTTCATCATTTATTAATTTTCTGGTGCTTCTTGATGATAGTTTTGATGAGCGTCCACTTCTAGGCAGAGTTGTGGTCATGTTGTGGTCATGCCCTCCATTTGTTAAACTAACCACAGATCCTCTGTGGATGTAGGCTTTTTCACATCCTTCTGTCTGTTCATGTAATCCCAGACACACTCGATGATGTTGAGATCAGGGCTCTGTGGGGGCCATGCCATCACTTCCAGTACTTCTTGTTCTTCTTTACGCTGAAGATAGTTCTTAATGACTTTAGCTCTATGTTTGGGGTCGTTGTCCTGCTTTAGAATACATTTGGGGCCAATCATATGCCTCCCTCATGGTATTGCATGATTGATAAGTATCTGCATGTATTTCTCAGCATTGAGAACACCATTAATCCTGACCAAATCTCCAACTCCATTTGCAGAAATGCAGCCCCAAACGTTCAAGGAACCTCCACCA
>JAZGTI010002981.1:17756-33425 GCA_036877585.1 Botia kubotai
TGAAACGCGTGAAATTTGGACGCGTCAACACGATAGTTTGTACGCGTCTTTTTGGTCCGTGTAAACGCGAACGTTTTGTACGTCTATACGCGAAGTTTTTTATGAGTCGTGAATCTTATCTCAAGTCATTTAGTAACTGCAAGGTAAGCGACGCTCGACACGATTGGCTGCTTAGTTAGCAAAGTAGGTTCAGCTTTCACTCCCAATACACTACAAAATGGCTTATCTCCTATATAGTCCACTATATAGGGGATGAGGGCGATTTCGAACACAGCTCTTGTGTAGGGAAACGCAGCGCAGGTCACTGGTCACCACATAAGGTTGCTGTTGGCGTTTATTGTTGAGAATCTTCGCACGCGGAGGGATGGTACCTCTGAGAGCGGATACTCCATTTATCACGCTAGTGGTTACATCTTGCTCACACATTATTCGTCTTGTAATGAAACGCTTGTGTGTATTTGTAGTTTTATCGCTCCTGCTTTTCAGTCCAACGGCGTTTTCTCTGGTGAGGGACATTATTAGAGCGTTGGCAGAGCAACATTAGGTTGGAATTCGCCGCTAACACCTAACAGTTTGTTTTGTGTTCAGCCATCTATTATTGTGTTTTGCAAACGTTATACTTTTGAAGACATTTTTAAAACTGACCATTTACTCGATGAAATATTAAATGCAGGAATTTTTGTTATGTTTGTTGAAAGTCTTTGCGTCCTGATAACAAGCATTAAGTAATCTTCTGTGGAAGCCATCAAACCATAAAATGTTCGGTCCTAATTCAATGATATGTCCTACTTGCCCGGCAAACTGTATGCGTTCCAGTGTTGGAGAAGGTGTGGCTTTGGGGAGTGCTTTGAATTGAGGGTGGAAAACCTGAAGTGGAAACCGATTCACAGATGGAGAAAGCTGATGGAGATGCTATGCCCGCAACGTCGAGTGGCATTTTCTTAACTGTGACTTCAGTTGATATTTCATATTCAGAATCTAACACAGACTGAATTATGTTCTACATAATTTTTTTTAATTACAAGTTCAGTTCAGTTAGAACCAAATATTTGTATTAAGATTGTAATTTGGTTATTTTATACTATTGTTGTTATTTGTGTTTTGAAAATGTTTTTGATTAATGTTTTGTTTTCTTTACAATATTCGGGCTACCAAAATCTGAAGTGTGTCTGCCCGGCTACCAGGGACGTTGAAATTTTGCAAGCCCTGTGCATGTTTCCATAATTTCAGTTTTCCAAATTCAAGCCACCAAATTCACAGTGAATCTGGAATAGTCCTTACCACATGCACGATTGCCCTTTATATCATTAATCATTGCTAAAATATTTTGTGATTTTGCATTTCTATTTTCTGTTAACACTTGTAACATGCATTTACATTTTTGACCATTAACGTTTTTTTTATGGTAATGATGGTGCTTATGGTGTAAGAGAAATTAAAATGATCTTTAATAAAAAAGCTCTCAATTTTCCTGACAAAACCATGCATCCCTGCTTTGTTACTGTTCTGCACTGCTAACAGAAAGAAGAGATTCACACACAGAACAGAATACAGAAGCTTTTAAGAATCAATATTGAATTGACCTCATTAAAAAAAATAATCGTAAATCGTTTTTTTTTTTGCCCAACCCTAATGTCAACTTTTATATTATTGTAACATCACTAAAAGGATGTGAGCAGTACTAATAAGATGCAAATTGCCATAATTAATTTTGCTAAGTATATGGGTGGAGGTGCACTGACTGTTCATTAGAGGCCACACTGCAGAAAAAATCATTTTGTGCCCTATATAAGTTAAAGCGCTCAAAGTTCAATGTTGAGACATTCTCCTTAACAGAAATCACTTTTTAATAACTATTAAATTTAAATAAACCTGTTCTCAGGAATATGGAAAAAGTGGGTGAGACCTTGTTGCCATGTCAATGAAGCTCTAACCCATCAGAGTCAGAACTTTATCATTATCATATATGGCAGGTGCAGTACATAGTGGAATGAAACAACATTCCTCCAGGACCATGGTGCCACATAAAACATAAACTACATAGACAGCAAGGGACTTAGTACAATCACAGTGCAAACATCACAAAAAACAGTGCAGACATCACAAGAATGTCACAAAGTGCAAACGTGCAGGCAGTAAAGACAAGTGCAAAATGACCTGTACAAAACAACCAGTACATAGACAAAATAACCCTACAAGACAGACAATACACTACAGAAACACTGCACTACAATACAGTTTAACACAGAGAGCAGCTAATTGAAGAATTTTATTGCTGTTTCCTTTAGCCAATGCATATTCTCTTTGTTTAGGTTTAAAGACAACCGGATGGATGATATTTGGCTGGTGGACGTGAGTGTTCTTTTATACAACCATGCACACAGTGAATGGGAAGAGGTAGAAGTGAATGTTAGTTACATATGCAGGACGGATTGAGTTTGTTAGAGTTAGTGAATGTGATTTGTTTGGCTGAATGGTAAAGTTGGTGTTTTCTGCTGTAGTTTTATGAATAATTGTGCAGTTACTGCAAGAAACTAGACCCAGTGTGGCAGGAGGTAGGAGCTGAGCTAACGCGCTTGGGGTTGCTGGTCCAAATGGGCAAAATGGATGCCACTGCATATTCAGATGATACTGTGTAAAAAAAAAAAAACACTAAAAACAAAAAACTCTAGTTTATGAAGTATGAATGCAACATCTTTTTTATTATACTAGTTTGAAATTAAAAAGTTTGTCTGAATTTAAAAAACTGAAATTAAAAGAAACTAAACTCAAATTCATTTTTAAATAGTGTGTGTAGGTAACACGGCACCATGAGGTGTGTGAAATGGTCTTTGACATCAGCTTTAAGGTGGTGATGTTAGTGGTTCTTGGCAGTGAGGTATGTGTCTCATTTCTAACAAATTTAGCAATACATCTGCAAACTGCATAAACAAGCCTTAATATATTTCCTAGAGTGGCAAAGGTTTTGAAAAATTATAATCAGTAATGTAATAGTGTAGCAGTGTAGTGAACACCTACAGCTAAACTACTAAACTGGAGTAACAAATTGAAAATAAAAATAAAATAAAATGTGAATTAAAACAGTGGTGGATAAAGTACCTGAAAGCAACACTTAAGTAAAATTATAGATATCTTACCAGACAAATACTTTAGAATATTATTTGAGTAGAAGTCTGATATTTACTGTACCTAAATATTACTGTTACTTTTATACTGAACATACTCGTGTATTGAAAGTAAAGGTATAGTAAATGCTGTTTAAAGCTTTATTTTTAATGAGCAGCTTTAAACGAATGAAATCAGAGTGTCTTATTTTTTTCTCACAATGTCTCTATCTGCATAACAAACTATGTCCACTAACATCTACTAAAAACTTTGTCCAAAAAGTCAATAGATTTAACACAAGGCGCCTTTTTATAAAACGAAAGGGGTCTGAAAGTCAAGCTTGTTTGCACATGCATTGATTTAGCCAGTGATATAACTAGCTTGTAGTCTGTATTTAGTTTGTGCTTGATTTTGTAGTAACATGGATTCTTAAGGAAATGTATTGGAGGAAAAGTATACATTTTATTATTTCTCTGCGGAACACAAAAGTAGTAGTGGGTGTCAGTGTTGTTTTGTTACCAATGTACTTCAAAATGTCTTCTTATCTGGTACTTGCAGTAAACGTACTCAATAAAATACTGGTAACTGCATGCACTTAATGTGGGTTAGGTTAAGTTCATGCATTGTACCATGCATGGTAATTACACAGTTATGCAATAAGTACATGGTACGCACATGTGAAACAAGACTGTAAAATAAAGTGATACCAAGAAATCATACAGGTTTGGTATGACATGATGGTGAGTAAAATTGTAAGTGAATTATGCCCTAAAGTTGTGTGTTTGAGGGCTGTTTGCCTGAGACTAAATCCCTAAACATCATCAGGAGCTAATGTTGTGTTTTCACGTGCTTTCTTGACTAAAGAGATGGTACTAGTAGACTTGCATATGATAAATCACAAAGGATCACGGTTTCAGCTAAAAATCTTTATTGTTCTACTAAAGAGAAAAGTAATCTACACCTTGGATGGCTGGAGGGTGAGAGAATTAACAACACTTCATTTAACTATTTCTTTAAGTACTATAATAAAGTATAAGAACAGTCTATTACGTTATGTCACTTAGTAAAAAGCTGTTATAGATTCAGTCATAATTGAACATAATGGAACAGGATATGATTTTTCCAAATAAACTTGATTTTACAATATTTACAATAAATACAAATGTGTTTTATGATTAACAATCTCAAATCTTTGCAGATCAACAGAATGTACGCAGTTGCTATTGCATGCTAGTAATAGTCATTTTCTAGTTGACATTTTATTTGAATTTATTTGCTAAAGTCTTGTATCATGCAGGTGTGGCCTCAGAGCTTGGCGTGCAAGGATGCCCTACGATAAAACTGTAAGTTATTCACCATAAGAGTCAAAATCTCTGTATGAAGAGGGAGTAAAGCTCTTCTCATATGGGGCTAAATTTTTGTTGAATGCTGGGCTGTGGTGTCAAGGGAGGTGGTAGTTGTTGAAAATCAACTGAAGTTTAACATCTTGTCTAATGAAGGATGCTGAGATGTGGATTGATTGAATTGGCAACCTGGGGTCTTAACTATACAGCTTTGGAATTTAAAAAATTAAGTAAAGAAAAGATGTGGGGGCAATGCAATCACTTCCAGTACTTGTTCTTCTTTACACTGAAGATAGTTCTTAATGACTTTGGCTGTATGTTCGGGGTCGTTGTCCTGCTGCAGAATAAATTTGGGGCCAATCATACGCCTCCCTGATGGTATTGCATGATGGATAAGTATCTGCTTGTATTTCTCAGCATTGAGAACACCATTAATCCTGACCAAATCTCCAACTCCATTTGCAGAAATGCAGCCCCAAACGTTCAAGGAACCTCCACCATGCTTCACTGTTGCCTGCAGACACTCATTATTGTACCTCTCTCCAGCCCTTCAATGAACAAACTGCCTTCTGCTACAGCCAAATATTTCAAATTTTGACTCATCATTCCAGAGCACCTGCTGCCATTTTTCTGCAYCCCAGTTCCTATGTTTTCGTGCATACTTGAGTCGCTTGGCCTTGTTATTGCATCAACAAAGCAAGTTGACATGAAACTGTCTTTCACAACCTCACCTTGGTAGCAGAGTTTGGCTGTTCCTCACCCAGTTTTAAGCCTCCTACATAGCTTTTTCTGTTTTGGTTCATGACTGGGTTTCAACCTATGTGTGACATTGATGATCATTAGCACCTGTTTGGTATAATTGGTTGATCATACACCTGACTATAATCCTACAAAATCCCTGACTTTGTGCAAGTGTACCTATAAGAATTGATGCTGGTTTGGAGGCAAAAGGTAGTAACACCAAATATTGATTTGATTAATTATTTATATTTCTGAAAGCATTCTTTGTTTACAGCATTTTTTCACACCTGCCTAAAACTTTTGCACAGTACTGTACTTTGTGGACCTAAATGGAGTTTTGCTTATGGTTGCTTGGTTTAATTAGTTTATTGAATGTTTTCTCTTGTAGAGGTTTTTTGTTGTACTTGTTGTATGCCTGTGCCTTTCGTTATGTGTTCTCAGACTAGTACGCCATTTAAAATCACAACTTTGGATTTACTTGGGTGCAGTATATTGCAGCTGACCAAGAATCCAAGCATAGGTCTACAATCTACATCACCGTTATACCTTTGTCACCGGCATCGTCATACATAATCGTCACCCTTCCAGTTTCAACCCTTCTACAGATAAGACTGTTTTCTAAATTTTTTTTATTTACCGTTTTTCCTTAACACACAATAACTGTTGGACATTTCTCACACACACACACACAAACTTGTGGAATTGTATATTTGTAAGTATTTGTGTAAACTCAATTTATGGTGTTTGTGCATTGTAAATATGTAAATAGTTTGAATACATGCTACAAGAAATACCACTCTGGCTTGTTTGTGTTCGTTTATTGCCAGGCCTCTTTCACACTATCAATTTAGATATATTGCAAAATGTGATCCCTTTTTTCTATTAACCAGAATAGTGCAAGGTAACTGGGATGGTTGCAACTTAAAGCCCACTGACAGCCCCAGTCAAACCCACCCACACGTCTCTACAAAGTTCTAATGCAGAGAAATGGCATATTTATTTCATTACATGGTGGCTAGGCTACCGTAAATGGTTATGTTGTGGCTAGACAGTTAACAGTGTAAAATTAGACAGATATAGAGCTATGACATTACAAAAATCTGCCCAATGTTAAGCCTAGGGTCAGTGGGGTGATTGCTAGGGTACTGTAACTGATTGCTAGGGTGTGGCTATGAAGTTGAATTGTCACCCTTTGCTGCTGCTTGCTAACCTGAGCAATATGGGTCCACCCCCAAGTCACTACGATATTCTGATTTAGAGCTATGACATTACAAAAATCTTCGGAATGTAATGTCTATGGGATTTTTTTTCAATGTAAGTCAATTCAGTGGTGGCTAGGGTACTCTAACTGGTTGCTCATTGGTGGGACTAGAAATTTGAAATGTCACAATTTGCTGCTGCTTGCTAAGTCAAACGATACGAGCCCATATAGTACCCTGGTACTACTAAGGTTGGTACCATCTATCAGAGACTTTGGTCCATATTAATCTGGTGACTGAAGGCTCACAGTAGTGGCACCTGGTGTGGTCTTTGCTGTTGTGTATCTGTGTGGTATATAAAAGTATTTTGCATTTTTGACTCCTTTTCAATAGTGGCTGTGTAATATTTTTACAGTGAATGTTTTTTAATTATCTTGCACTCATGCACAACTTTCACAAAAGGTACAAACATTCACTAAAACACTACATCAAGAACAAGCAGTGTATCTTGTAATTTTCTTTAAAGATCTTGTTTTTCCCCCAGCAGAGCTGAACGTAAATGATGATCTTACAAAAGTAAATAGAACTGATTAAAAACTGTTTGTAAAGGGTTATATTTATTTAAGGTCTGAGATGTGTGAATGGTGAAAACAGGGCAAACAGTTTAGCTTAGTATTGCTTAATATTGGTCTTATCAGCCAATACTGTCTTAAATAGCTTGTGCATAGAAATTCGTCTTTTAACAGATTTTGGTTGAATGTTTTCAGTCTTGGTAAAATGTTGCAATGTTAAAACAATATTTTAGTTGTGAAAAGTGACAGTTTTGGACAAAAACAAACAAAAATAATGTCTTCTTGTCTTGTTTTTGTCTTGTTGATTTAGCTCCCACATCTATTGAATTATTTTTTTGTGTTTTATGTGTGGCTGTATTGCGCTACATAAAACACACAAAACTTTTTTTTTTACCCCATACCTGTTAGAATTAGTTTTCAGGCAGATATACCTAAAAGTAACTAGAAATGAATATGTAAAGCAAATATCTTTTCCAAATGTTTTCATGCAGAGCATGCTCCAAACTTCCCTAGTTGTGGCAGGTTTTCTCTATCCATGCATGTTCTCACCTCTTTTACCCATTATATGTTCCATTCTTGAGTAAAAAAAGATATTTACATTAATCATCCTATTCCTGCTGGCTGTTAATGTAGGCTTTTTCAATTATGAGCATCAGTGAATGTTTACACTGTTGTGGATAGTCCCTCCCATTTTAAATAACACTTTGCAGGTTCTGTAAGATGTATGTATGTTCTTTTGTGTGTGTATCTGTGTAATGTACGTAAAATTTAGAGACATTTCTAGAATTCTGTTTTTACTTTGTCATTATGGGGTATTGAGTGTAGATTAATGAGAAAAATTAATTTAAATGATTGTAGTATCAGGCTGCAACATAACAAAATTGAAAAAGTTAAGGGGGTCTGATTACTTTCTGAATGCACTGTATGTGTCAGGATGCCGGGTTTGTATTGTTTTCTGTCAGAGCATGCGGTTGTTTGACAACTCGCCACGTGCTCCGGTGTCCGCGTCACCCCTCCCCTCTCGTTACTTCCCCAGCTGTGTCTGTTCACTCATCATCACGCTCACCTGTTATCACGCTAATCTCCTCCCTTTATATTCTCCCTCGTGTGTTTCAGTCCTCGTCAGACCGTCAAGTTTCATACCATTTCCTCACCATTCAAAGCTTTGTCTTTGTTCTTTCTAGTTTTGTCTTAGTTAGCGCAGCTTAGCGTAGCTTAGTTGCTTTCAGTCTTAGATTTAGTCATAGTTTAGTCATGCCAACTGTCTCGTTTGTTCCCGTTCAGGGATTCTTAGTGTGTTTTCAGTTTGGCGTGTAGTTTAGTGTCTGTTGTCGTGTCTTGTCTAAGCTCCAACTGTATTGTTGTTTGTATTGTGTTCCCGTTCAGGGATTCTTAGTGTGTTTTCAGTTTGGCATGTAGTTTAGTGTCTGTTGCCGTGTCTTGTCTAAGCTCCAGCTGTTTTGTTGTTTGTTTTGTGTTTCCCCAGTGCCCCGCCCTCCTGTTACCGGTCCTCCATGTGGTTGTCTTCTGTCCTGGAGTCTGCCGTTGTCCGCCCTCCTCAACTCCATCCTGCCTCCGGGTTCTCGTCTCCGCATTGTGGCCGTGTCAGTCCAGTCTCCCGATCTGCCTTGTCATCCTCCCGGGGTCGGCTGGTTCACCTTTGTCTGCAGTCACCGACACTGTTCCGAGTCGCACGTCCTGATTTTGCCAAGTGGTTGTTGTCCTGAGACCAACATCTGTGATGATGTCCCTGGGACAACAACTGCGCGAGCCAATCAACGTTTACGATGTCATCGCGGCGTGCCGTGCCGCTCGCAGCATTATTAGAAGGTGAAAATCTAAAAACAAATACGCGTTTTACGATCATCGGACGTAGCGGCGCGCAACTGTAAATGAATAAGGAGGTTTGAAAACGATGGTCTTACCTTGTAACCGCGCTTGACAGACGGGTTTGCCGTGGCTGATTTTTTTTTAAACTTTGGAGCAATCGGCAGCCGGCAGCGGCACGGCGCGCCGCGATGACATCGTAAACGTTGATTGGCTCGGACAGTTGTTGTCCCAGGGACATCATGACAGATGTTGGTTTCAGGACAACAACCACTTGGCAAAATCAGGATGACCGTTCCGAGTCTATCGTCTGCCTGCAGCACCGGTCCACCGGCTGGGGATTCCGTTCCAGCTACAAACCCGACTGCTCACCTGATACCTACCGCCCCCTGTCTGTTCCAGTCTGCCTCACGATCCAGAGCACATCTCTTGACTGAGTTGTTTCAAGAACTGTTACACTTCTTGCCTGAACTGTAATAAAATATTCCTTTACTTGCATCTAGGTTCTCTGTCGTTCCTCAGCCTTGACAGTATGTATGTAAACAATTCTGCTGTATTATGTCTTTCAGGGGTAATACATCGAGGTGGCGTTTGAGCTTATCGTGTACACATTCTTCTTTTTGGCATCTAATAATGTCTTACCAGAGCAAACATCAATTTCATTTATTTCCTAACTTTCACATTTGACATACAATTTTAGTTAAGACAATGATGAGCAAAACATTGACAAGTCATATTTAAAGTGAATATTGTTGATCATCTCCTAACATGATCACATATAAAGGTGTGGCTAAATCAGCAAACAAAGGTAAGCAAACAAAGGTTGCTTGCAGGTTGCAAGCAATAAGGTAAACTTGTAATTGAAATGTTGAAATGAGCAGAAATAAAGATTTAAGCAACCTGGACAAAGGCCAGATTGTTCTGGCAAGGCAGCTGGGCCAGAGTAATTCTAAAACGGCAATGCTGATGGGTTGCTTCCAGTGGACTATCGTAGTGGACATGATTACCTATGTGCTAGTTATCTAAACATTGTGAACAAAGCATAACAAAACATGGCAGTGGTGTTCACTGATGGCAGTGGCCTCTTTTAGGAACTCCACATCACAACTTACAGGACTTGAAGAATCAGGAACAGATTGACATAATAGATTGTATAGTGCATCGTTAAAGTTTGGCAGTGAACACATTTGTATTACACATAGCTTTTGATATTTAAACATTTCTTAACATTTGTAATAATAGATGTAGGTTTGTTTTAAGACATTACAGCATGATGTTCTGTTGGGCTGCTATGAAATATAAATTGTGGAAAGTGTTACGTGTGCGGACTCGTTTTGAAGTTTCTGTTTGTGTCTGTTTTTTCCTGTTTTCATGCACTTCCTGTTTGGTAATCATCAGCACCTGTTCACCTTTGATTAGTTGTCCTATTTAAGTTCCCTGTTTCTATGTTCAGTTTGTCGGTTATTGATGATATTGATGTGGATTGTTTTGGATTTCTCATTGTTCTTGTATCTCGGATTATCTCTTTGAATCGGATTATCTCTTGTCTTCACTTCCTTGACTAATTTACTAACACACCCCTACTTCTACTTCATAAAAAAAAAATATCCTCATACTGCGTTGAAATACCTGAGACCTGTCTATAGCACTTATTCATTGTTGCCTCTTATTGTGATTGAAGTTGCTTCCTTGTCCTCATTTGTAAGTGGCTTTGGATAAAAGCGTCAGCTAAATGACTAAATGTAAATGAATCACGCTGCTGTTGCACTTGTTGTTACCTTCACCATTTATACGGGTTAGTGTTTGGCTGTTCTCCTATCATTAAATATCTTTTGTTATCTAGTTTCCACGTCTTGTTCCTTGTTTTTGTCCCGCTAACACTAAACCGTAACAGAATAACCGACTGAACAAACAACAGCACAGCCGCAATTTTTTCTTTCATTTCCTGTTTTTTCCCCAAGTTTTTCCCGTTCACCTTTTTTGTTTTTTGTCAACATGGACCTGTGGCCATGCCAGAATGGACAACAAATGGGGGACTATGTGTAAGAGTTCCTGGACTTTGCGTATAGTTCCTCAGTCGGTGACCTCACCCTGATGGAGGTACTGTGGTGCGGGCTGGACACGCTGCACCGCTTTGTAATTCCACGAGCGGATCTACGGTAGACTTTAAAGGGCTACGTAAACTTCACTCTATGGCTGGCGGGGTCAGACCTTGTCGTTGACGAGGCGGATTCCAGCCCTGGGTCATCAGACGTGGCAGTTTTGAACCCAAAACTTGACCAGCCATCACCCTGCGAGGCGCAGCAACAGCCAGGGCCTACCACGGACTTGCAGCAAGAGCCTGATGCAACTAAGAGATGGATCGCCCCGGAGCCTGAACTGGAGGAGAAGTCTGACCAGGTGCCTGAGCCGACTGTAGCTGTGGACTTGCCAGTGAAGCACGAAGGTAATCAGGAGGACCCTGCCCACGACACCACCGCTGGGGGTGAGAACGGACTGGACTCGAGTTTAGAGACTATGTTTACAAGTTCATATATTACACAGTTACAAATGATATATTAGTGGTGAATATAATTCCACCCAACCTCCCTCTCCCACCTCCTCTTATGTCTTTCCCGGTCTCACCTTCGATGTTGCTGGAGCCTGTCAGTCCCTCTGCTCACCCTCAGCCCACCAGCAGTGTCATAGACTCACCGCTGGACTGTCAACCACCAGCTACATCTTCGCTGAAGACAGAGGATCCCTTGGCTCTGCTTCCTGCCTCCCACGCCCATACTCCTCCTCGGCCCTATGACCCTTCGGCTCCTCTTATGTCTTCCAGCTCCCTCGTCTCCATCATCACCTGTCGGTCCACCGGCTCTCTCGTTCCTCCAGCGCTGCCTTGGTCAGTCTGGACATCATTTCGATAGCAGCAGGACGACTTGTATAACTTTGCCATGAAACATTACTGTTGATATTGGTGTCAGTGTTGCCAACTCTGCTGTTTTCTTACAGAATTTAACTACTTTTCTTTTAAACTGTTAGTGTGTTTTTTTATTAGATAAAGGCTTTTTATTTTTTACAATTATGAATTTTATTTGACTGAAATGTTAGTAACTAGACCAAGTGGGACTGGGATAACATGAAGAAACAGAGACCACTGAAACAGAATAAATTCAGAAGAGCTGTGGTATTGTCTCCAAGATGCTTAAAGAAACCTAACTGTGAAGCTACCTGAAAAACTGTGCAACCTATGAACCTAGGATAAAAGCGGTGTTAAACAATATTTGGTATGACCACCTTTGGGTTTATCAATTAACTTGTATTAACAATATCTATTTATGACATGATTTTGAGGAAAGCATCCTCACTTAAAAGCAGGGGTGCCGCTCGTCGCTCGCAAGCAGATCTCCGGGGGCCCCTAAAAGGCGGTGGCCCTTAGAATTGTCCTAACTTCCCCCCCTTAGCGGCGCCCCTGCTTAAAAGTAATATAATACAAGTGCCTAAAACTTTTTACAGTAGCTTTGCAGGTAGGTTTCCTTAGTTGTCACACTTCTGGATTTAATCTGTCTTGGTTGTTTCTGTTTCTTCAGGTAATCCCAGACAGACTTGAGGGTGAGATCAGATCTCTGTGTGGAGTACTGACTGTTGTCAGACTCATTGTGCATAGAAAAATCTAAACAATTGATGGCAAAAGCAATGGTTGAAAATGTAAACTGATATGTCAATCTTTCACATGTTTTGTGGAGTAAAAATACTAATCTACATATACATGCTTACAGAGGTTCTCAACCTTTTCTAATATAAAATAAAGAACACGGAATTACAGGAAATTAAAAATGTACAGTGATACACTATACTTGGAAAGGCACCTAACCCCTGATTGCTCCACGGGTGCAGCAGTGCTGCCCACTGCTTTGGGTGTGTGTGTTCATGACTGGCAGTTTGTGTTCACTTCTCTCCAGTGATGGATTAAATGCAGAGGTTACATTTCAGGTATGGGTTACTATACCTGACAAATGTCACTTTCACTTCACTTCACTTTAGATAGCATGCACAGTTTTGTCACAATGCCACCTACTAGACCAGTGATATGAGAACTGGCTATTTTTGCTTATAACTTTTAAACACTTTAAAGCATGCTGAGTCAAACAGTATCTGATATTCCATGGTTGGCCAACTTGAGCGTTGACAATATTGAATTGTCATAAAATGCAGCAATCGACAAAAGCAATGGTGTATCATTACGAAACCTGGTAAGGTTCATCATCACCATAGTCTAAGGCGTCCTGCAAAGTTTGGGCCTACCTAGTGGTCAAAAGATAGAACAAAATTTATGAAAATGCTTATAATGCATGACTGAAATAACATTGTCATGTCTCCTTTCTTTAGATTCTTTGGCTCATGCCAAGACCTACTATTTCAAATTTGTCTTTGTCAGTGCTACTTCCTGTCCACTATTTTGAATTATATTAAAAACCTATTTTTTCCAAGTCCTTGTACAGCTTTAGATTGATTTGTATGAAACTTGGTATGTAGCATCTAGAGACACAACAAAAGTTATAGAATCCAAATAGATTGTTCGAATCCATGGGTTTGACCCCATTGCTGCTTGCAAGTATATTTATTATCGTTATAAGGAGCCATATATGTATTGTATCCAATGATGTTCTTATTAGGGGCCAAGACCCTTTTTGTAAAAACAACTTTCAAACTCCTCCTAATGTGTTTGTCCAATTTGCACAAAATTTGGTACACATTATCTACAGACACCCCTGACAAAAAGTTATTAAAAGATTTTTGGTTGGCCAGTCCGTTCTCATGCAGAGCATCAATGAATTCAAGGAAGTGCACGCAATAATGGATATAAGGCTGTATCTTGGCAACGCTTTGGTATATTGACACAAAACTTTGTAGGTGTCATTGTCACAACATCCTGACCACCTTGTTACTTGCAGCTATATTTAGGGGCCAAGCACCGATGGTGCGAAAGCACTTAATGTATACGTTGGCGTTCTTATTATTAGTGGTGCTTGCTGTCACGAAGGAGGCTCCTGCTCCGCCTCCCCCACGCCACCAGAGGGAACCCTCACCAGAGTTCTAGCCTGTTTGGATTCGGACTTCAATTCCTATAATGCCCCATGCCTGAGACTGATTACTTCCACCCTCACACCTTTACCTTGTTCCCATGCATTATTGAGTGTTCTTACTTGCATCTTCTTTGGTTTGTACTGTGTTTTACTTTGGATTGTTTATCGTTTCTTGTTATTTGTACTCTATGATTGTTTGCTGCCTCCCCTGACCATTGCCTGTTCCTTGTTTCTGCCTTGCCTTGCCTTGTCCCCTGTGTTTATGATTGCTGTTATTGATTCCTGCCTGTCTGACCAATCCCAATAAACACTGCACATGGATCTCAGCAATTCAGACTCGTCATTGCACTTGCAAAGCACTATTACTCTCTTGCATACTACTACTTTTTCTGGAAAACTTTGGTATGTAACTCATCCCGCACGGTTTGTCATAAATCTATGAATGAGGTGTCAAATAGACTGGCTTATTGAGGAGAGGTGTGCTATGACTTTTATAAGTGATCAAGTGTACAATGTTTTCAGGCGTATAAAAAAGTGGGCGAAGACTTTACATTATGCTGAATTTTGTGATATTATAGCTAGACTTGGGGTGGGCTCATCGCTCGTCTTAGCAAGCAGTAACAAATAATAACATTACAACTTCAAAGCCACACCCTAGCAACCAGTTACAGTACTCTAGCAACCATCCTATTGACTTCCATTTAAAAGGTAAGAGGCATCAGAACATCATAGAGACAAGTGGGCGGCTGCTTTTGACTCAGACTGTAGTCTTTAAGTATTACCATGGAACATAAATCAGCTACCAACATAACCAACATAAATTAGCTGTATTATTATTATTACAAGCATATTTGATCCACTGCCGATTTTGTACGTTTACCCACTGACAAAGAAATTAATCATTATAAATTTATCATTATAATTTTAATAGTAGGTTTATTTTAGCAGTGAGATACAGAATAACAACAAAAAAATCCAGAAAAACACATTTAAAAAAAGTTATAAATTGATTTGCATTTTAATGAGTGAAATAATTATTTGACCCCTTCGCAAAACATGACTTAGTACTTGGTTGCAAATCCCTTGTCTATAGTAGAGAATGACCGTAGTTGTTCCTTGGGCATGTGAGGATGCACCATTCGATGTGATTGTGTTACAGGCAATTGCATGTTTATGAGTTTTTCTCTGGAAGTATCTATTTTGTTATTAAAGAAATTCATAAAACCATCACTACTATGATATTGACAACTGTCAGAAGCAGACTTCTGGGGCTTTTTAAGGCCTTTCTGTAATTTGAAACACTCTCCTTCCATGGAATACCTCCAGTTTTGTTTGCTTCCAATTACGTTCCATTTTCCGGGCTGCTTTTTTACCATGGCGTTGGGCTGCTGTCTTAACCGCAGAGGAGCAACTTTGGTGTTAACAAAGAGGGAGTTAACATTTTCAAATCACCTAAAAGTGTCAGCAAATGTTCAGCAAGTGTCAGCGTCAATGTTCGTTCCGCTGAACATTGACGGCTCCTCTGTGGAGATTGTCAAGAGCACCAAGTTTCTTGTTGTTTACCTGACGAAGAACCTCACCTGGTCGCTCAACACCAGCTCCATAACCAAGAAAGCACAGCAGCGTTTATACATTCTGAGAAGACTAAGGAAAGCACATCTTCCATCCCCCATCCTCACTACATTCTACAGAGGGACCATCGAGAGCATCCTCTCCAGCTGCATCACTGCCTGGTTTGGGAATTGCACCGTCTCAGACCGCAAGACCCTTCAGCGGGTAGTTAGGACAGCGGAAAAGATCATCGGGGTCTCTC
>JAZGTI010002982.1:0-19948 GCA_036877585.1 Botia kubotai
GGTGTCATGTTCATTAATGAACCACAGCAGAAAACTAAGCTAAGCCCCCAGAAAATCTCATATAAGGCATCAGCAACAATTGCTGACTCACAATGAGTGTTTGGCCATAATGGCCAAAAAGCTGCAATTATCTCACCATGAGCTTTGAATATCTGTGAAACTGCAGCTAGTCAGTGACTTACAAATAAACAGGTAAAAGACATGAAATCAGACTGTACATTTTCTCTAAACTTCCTATTTTGTGACATGTTACAGAAAGTGTGCCTGTACTTCTTGTGCTTTTACTTTTTTATTCAAATTTCTTCTTAAAAATGCCTCGTTTTAACGTTCTGGTATTTATTGAAGTAACAATTGTATGCAATAGTTTCTTCCCCCGCGCCATTGGACTCCTCAATTCTCAGAAACTGGATTGCAGGATTACACACACAAATGTATTTATACACACAACTGTGCATTCTCCACCCTCTACAGTCCTTTTTGCACTAGAGCTATAATTACGGTTACACTTATGTTTACATCTGTTATTATCACCAGGTTTACTTTTCTCTTCTTTAACAGAACTGTGTACATAGTCTGTCCCAATAGTCATTGTTCTGTCTTGTGCTGTCTGCACGTTTGCACTTGGGCACTTTATGTATAAATTATGTAGCCCTGTATGTCTGTGATGTTCAGTGTTTGTTTATTGGAGCACCTTGGTCTGGAGAAACGTTGTTTCATTTCACTATGTACTTGTATATGGTTGAAATGACAATAAACTCCACTTGTAACTTGTAACGAACCAGTGTCATCTCAATTGTCCTCAATGCTGTTGCTAACTTCTGCCCCAGCAGTGAACCGACAGGACATTCAATCATACAGTTAATTTCAGATGAAGATGAAGTTCATTTCAAATGCTCAACAAGGGTAAACTTTCACCTGATTTACAGTAAATTAATGTCTAATCTGGAAAAGGTCAAATATATACGAGCTGTAAAACCAGCTCCTAAGTATGCTTAATAATATAATGTGATGGGGTCACTCAAGGTATTTAAGCATAAGTACAAAAACATGCTTTAGCGTACAGGGCTCGCAAAATTGCTAGCCCAACATCCTATTGTGTCATCCAGGCGGGCTACCAAAATGTATTTTCGTATTTCGTATATGTATTTATTTTTCTTTTGAGGAAAAAGATATTACAAAGCTTTTGCATTCTCACAAATTTGGTCGGGTAATTATGTTTTATGTAATTATCGGGTAGCCACTATCAATAAGTGAGGTATGGAAATCATGTTTAAATGCACGCTCGCTTTCAACTATCACTTTAGATTCGCAATCGCGCTAACTGTCAGTGACGCTCGTTCTGTCAGTCATTACTCTCCCCATAAGACAAGTGAAATCTCACTCAGCAAGATTAAACGTGATAGAGATTGCATGCGCAGTGGAGAGAAAATCGCTAATAGCTATGTGTGTGCATGTGTAAAAATAAGATGTTCATGGATTTACACAGGTATTTCAGTTCTGAAGTGGAACTGAAGGAAGGAAGGAGATGCTATGCCCTCAACGTCAAGTGGCATTTTCTTATCTGTGACTTGATATTATGTGACTTATGAATTATGTTCTATATTGTTTTTACAAGAAATTTCAGTTCAGTTAGAAACAAATATTTGTATTGATGATTGTAATTTGATAATTTTATACGATTGTTGTTATTTGTGTTATAAAAAGTTTTTGATTGATGTTTTGTCTCCTTTACAATATTCTACATTACAAATAATGTCTTTTTTTATTTGGGCTTCTTAAATTCATCTCGGGCTACCAAAATCTGAAGAGTGCCTGTCCGAAGGGCCACAGGGATTTTAAAATTTTGCGAGCCCTGAACATAAACCAGAGCAAACAGCAGTGCATCTGTTTTATTTTCTCATCTGTGCATGAGAATAAACACCCAGCAAATAATTAGTAAGTCTGTGTCAATACACCCTTCCTGTGTCACATTTATAGTGTTTAGATGGCTTTAACTGTCCAACAACTGTCCAACAGACAACCTGACAACCTTACTTGTCAGTTCTGCTGACTTTTTAGTGTTTGTCCTGGACAAGCATTAATGTTGAGGCCTGACATATTTCTGCATTCATCACCATATTCACCTCTATCATCCACCATTCCTTTCTGTCCCTTTCACCTGGTCTGTTCCCTCTGCCCACCACATAAGAGCCCCAACTCGCTTGCAGTTTTGCCAGAACCTGGGCTATCTCTGTCTCATCTGCATCCACAAACACCTCACGGGTGTGAAAGATGATTCCAGAACCTGAAAACAGATGGTTAAGTCCGTTAAAGGATCGTTCCAGCAGAGAAGGTATGCCGGGGAACATGTATATGTTGTGGACATTGACTAGAGGGTAGCGATTCTGCCGGCCTGTCTGGGCATCTGTGCCAAAATTAAATTTTGCAGAAATGGGGACCATGGCAAGCTTCATAGTACCACAATGGGATCAACCACACCAAAAAACTCTACCACAAGTTTTGTCAGTTCTGGGTGGGCATGCAGACCTTTGTACCATGGCTCTCTCTAGAGAAGAGAGAGACGGTATGTTGGGGACTCGCATCGAGTAATATATCAAGACTAAATGTCAAACATACCAAAGTGGACACAAATCTAACTTTAATTTCGTATATTGGTTTAAACATAAGAATTATTCTGCATAACCTCTCCATGTCACACTCCATGACACACTGCTTGTGGGTCTGACTCACAATCACGACACAACAGCCTGTACTACAGCTAAAGTACTGCAGTTCCATTACACTTCCACAGCATCTGTCAATTCTATAGCAACGATTAAACTATATAGGCTAATTCTTTCTTCCCAGTTTTTAATTTGCAATAAGAAGCAAGACTATAGAATTATTTGACAAAGTCTAATAAAAAAATGTAGCAAAATTATTATCATGTACAATACTAGAAAAGCATACCCAACAACTTTTTTTAAATTGTCCACACCACAAACTTGGACTGGATGTTGATTATTCGCACATAGAAAATACATAATTGCATAGTTTTGGTCTCTTTTTAATTAAAGATTTTAGAGAGTAAAAACTAAAAGTGAAAGTACAAAGAAAATGTAACACACAAACCAACGATGTGTACCTATTCATTAGTGTAAAGTAAAACTAAAGAAAACACGCCCCAGAACTAACTGTACACTTTAATAACCTTCTTGTGGCTACATAATTATAGCTGAGTCACAAAACCAGTGGTAACTGTTCGTTTCAGTATTGTCTTTAGCAAAAACACACATACACATACGTGAGTTCCTTACTGAGATATTTTGCTCCCTTAATACTGAGGCAAGCAAATGCTGCTGGTACTCCTATTCTATTTACTGTAGTGTGTAAGAATCGAAGAAGATTGCAAGGCTACTTAAATGCTATTCAGAGATCCACTTATCAGACTCAAGACTGTCAGTCAAATCGATAGCTAATGATGCAATCATGTGTAGTCAAGACACTGTCACGGTCATATAAGTGTTTCACGTTTTCGTGCCATCAAAGCCTGACAAAAGTTTGAGCAAGTAAGTGGTAAAATATGCTGTTAGCCAACGGAAAGTGCGAAGGCAAAACTGAACCGTGATCCTGTTCTTTTAAGCGGAGCTTGATTTTTAAGGATGAAGGCTCTTTATTAGAGGAGAACTTTAACAAACTACCCCGGTAACGTTGCAGAAAAATAAAGTCATCCGCGTGTCACGTGATATCTGTTGGCCAATTGCAATTACACATAGCATTACTTCCTTGATGAATTGACCAATCGACGTACAGACTGCGGGAGGAGGAATTCATAGTCGGAAGTGTGGTGCTACATAGCAGTTGCGTTATAGATAAATGTAGCGTTATCGGTACAGGCAGATTTGCTTGGACAAACTTTCAAACAATGTATCTTTAGTATTTGTATATAAGAAAGCGTAGCCTTTATTAATAACCACTTTTTAAACGCCGTATTGATTTGTTAATAAAATCAAATTATGTGTGAAATGGTTGGGGATAATAAAACTGGGGAAGAAAAAAGTTTTTTACTGTAAATACATTTTGTTAGCCTGTTACTTGAAAATGGGTTTGATACAGATATGTTTGTAAGAGAACAGACACTAAATCTAAACTTACACTATATACTATATATTTAGAAAAACATCCTTCAACAGGTGAACGGGAAATGCATTATGTCTGGAAATGTATTATGCATTGCAAAATAATTAATAGAAGAATGTAAAAAATTATTTGCACAATCACAGATTAAAGTTTATTATTATAAAAGAAAGGAAAAGGAAAAATACAACACTAGCTATATGTTATTTCAACTCCTAGACACATCATTTAATTACAGTAATTTTCCATGGACACAAAATCTACAAACGCCTGGGAAAGTCCGCGAATGAGTTCATTTCCCAATTTATGTAAATTCACTTCTTGAGGCGTGTAAATGTAGTAAACAAGTCAAGAGAGCCAGGTGCGGGCGCTCTCGTGGACGCCAAACCACATGATAAACAGCCATCCGATCACGGAAGTGCGACTTTTTTGGACCTTGGATAAGGGGGGTAGTCAGGGGGAGGAAAGAAAGGCAGAGCTAAAGAGAAAAGTTACATGACATTACTCGTACTCGGCGTCTGAATGAGCCTGGCGAGACAAGGCGATTTATCCGTATTTGGAGCGTCTGTGTTCCTCAAATGTGATTTCAGCAGTTGATCTAAAAAGTGTTTAGGAGAGCGGGAGCGGAATCGAGGGGCCAAGAGGATACGAGTGGGTAAGTTCTGGCAAAAAGTTGATCACAGTCATGACTGCACGGTCCGGGTCAGGAATTCATACTGCTGTTACTAAAACGTGCGCAAATAGTTATGTCTAATGAAACTGAGGTACAACTCGTTACATCCTATCAGCTTATGATCCGAGTCAGACTTGATCCGTTACTATTGTTTAAACAGCTTTTAAACATACTTAAGTGCTTCCACACGGCCTCCATTGTTGCTTTTCGTCATTAAGCGAAGTTTAATAATAGGTGGTCTAATACTTACCCAGCATAATTACTGTAAGATCACACTTTAAGTGATTATCTCCTGGTTGTAATTTCTTGTAAGCCAGTTAAAACAAAATGAACTGTAAAGTAGGTTGGTTGGTTAACACTGTTTTTGCTGTTACGCCTATGTTGTATTGTTACAGTCACGCAAATGTAAATTATCTGCAGTTATGAAAAGTAGTCCGCGATATTAGGGCCATTAATCATGAGGTGATCTCACCAGCTGCGAATCCTCCAGCAGCGTGAGCTCTTATCGGCTGCACGAGCGGCTGTCGCAGACATTTGGAGCAACTGTAATGATTCAGTCCAACATGATGGACAAGCCCGTCTATTCCTATTAAACCAGACGTCTGACTGTACCACTGGACCCAGACTGTTTATGAGAAATTTATGAAACAATAGCCTACATGTGATGTAAGTTCCAGGAAACTGAGTCAGTACTTTGTAGATAGTGGAGTATTTGAAATCTCATGTCTATTTATGGATACTCATGTACAATGAATCTGAGGCTATGTAGAATGTTTAAAAACAGTGTTTCATATAGTCAGGCCACCTGTATTTTCTTTTTTCAACAGCAGGAAACTTAAAGTTAGTTCATCCAAAAATAAAATTCTGTCTTTTTAAAAACTATTTTATTCTGTTCTGCACACATAACTATCCTTTTAAGACCGAGTCAGGCCGTTATAAACTTAAAATTTATGAATCAGTCATTCAAACCTTTGATGACACAGTAAAACGAATGTCAGAATGTTTTCAAAACAAACTACAAAAGTAAGCAGGTTTCTGTAATGGGTCAGTTGCTTCCAAATCAGAAACAGTCCATTATATTCAAAGCCGAATGATTGACAGTGGTGCCATGACAGAGCCAAACAGGATTTGTGAGGAACTGACAGGATGCTTTATTGCACCTCTCTCTTTTCTTCCAAAGTGGATATGTTATCAGCTCACCTGCAGATGATGCTAACTGGTGAGGAAAGCACTAGATACCACACAGTTTCACCTGATTAGAAGCAGGATGAGCAGGCTGACAGTTGAAATTATTACTGCTAAATTGACTCTTTGAGACGACCTGATATCACAGTGACACACACCTGGTCAATCTCTAATGTAAAAAAAAAATTCTTTCCAAGATGCATCGATCTGTCTCAGGCAACTGAGAAGCTTGTGAACCTGTCAAACACAGCAGAGCGGGGAAACTCATGTCACTCGCTCAGACATAAAGCCTATTCAGGCCTCCTCTAAACTACTTGTCAAAAATATACAAACTTCTTGTGACCAACTATCAAAAGATGGGTAGCGACACAGATGTGAACATCTTCAGCTACTGTAGTAATTGAACAAACATCTACAGCTAATGTTGTAAATGAACAATGTGATTTATAACAGGTGCACAAATGTGTATTTTGTTTGTGGTTATGTCATTGAATTGTTGGCCACCTCTAATTTATATCAAGAAAAATTTGATCACCTGTTTTATCATGTCTTATTATGTCACTTATGGGCTAATATCCTAAACTTCCCATCTAGTCTCCAAGGAGCTCTCTACAGGATATCATGTTCCTGTGCTATCAGAATTTCCACTGAGTAGTTGACGTTTTTGAAAGCTCAGATGACGTGTACATTTTCTAGAAGTGTAGTTTGTCTGGTCACGTTGACTGTTTAAACATGCACAGTCATTAACAGCAGCTGTATGATCCACTCCTTTACACTGGGCAGGATTTCAGATGTTTTTCCATGGGTTTCAGATTTAGCTGTGGCATATCTAAAGCAGTATTCACCAATCCCTGTGACCACTGAAGGTGGTGACTTTGTCCCAGGCTGCCCTTTATATGCTGTCATAAGGCTCCAGTGTGGAGATCCTAGAGATGAAGCTTTTTTTTAAGAAGATGCCTTAATGCAGAAGACTGGTGCAAGGTTTTGAGAAAGTTTGACCACTTCTACGGAAACTAGAGCAACAATGATGTGTGGGTGTCAACAGGATGTCAGTTTGGTTTGCAACTAAGCAAGTAGATCAGCTGCACACAGAGGAACATGGTCAGGTATTGAAGCCACGCAGTCTTTTGAAAGCAACCATGTAAAGAGAAGTTCTGCTCTGCAGGTACCTGAAATGTTCTGCGTCTGTTTCACACAAACCTTCATGCAACACACATCATCTTTTGTATTTTCTTCTCTCTTTCTCTCTGTCTCAACACACAATTGCTTGTCTTTGTACCCATAAAAAATGTTGGGGAGGGGGTATTTCCTGTTCAATGTATTGTCTTGACACAAAAACACATAGATATAACCACATTCTCTGTTGATGCATTGGTTATCTGGCTTGGATATGGTTATGATCCATAAGCAGTCAGTAAAATAAACCAAAGGTTCTCACCTGTCTGTCTGTCTCTTTTCATGTCTGCCACCTCAGTCTGCCATCTCCTTAGTCATCTCATCCTCTTACTCTAACACAGTGGCTCGTGTTTGACATGTTTTTGACGTGTGAGGTGAAGATATTTTGAGCCCCTCACAAGTTAAACTGTGAAATATCACTGCAGAAAGTGAAGGTCAACTTCACTAGAATATATTTTGAAGTGGTATGTGACTGAATTCCTTTTTCTATTAATAAAAGAATGGTTCACCCAAAATGCATTTTTGTATTTCTTCTGTACACAAAAAGAGGTTTTAGGTGGAATGTTTGAGCTACTCTTTTTACATATATGTAAAGTGGATCTTGCTTCGTACTGCCAATTTCCAGAAAGGCCTCATAAAGGTATTTTAAAAGCATATGTAGTTTTATTGCTTTTACTCGTTGTTTTCCACTGCCAGAGCTCACGAAACTCAATCTTGGTACCATGTGAACAATTTCAAATGCCACATGTTCTTGTTTGTCATGTGACTGATCATGATGCAGCACAGGGATCGATTTGGGATCAGATTTAGGAACTACAGGATAAGAGCAGCCTGGACCTTCTGCATAACATCTACTTTTGTGTTTTACAGAAGAAGGAATATAAAACGAGGTCGGATTGGCATGAGGGTGAGTTATATTAACTTACTAGGGTAAACTGTTAAAGATCACTCCTAAAGTTTGGGTGTATTAAGAGTGTTACATGACCTTTGACCTCTTTGAGCTTTTAGACCATCTGTAAGATCACACACACATCTTGCTCAGCCCTCAGCCTTTCTGTGAACCTTTTACCCCCTGAGATGCTTAGGTCTTTTGTCCAAATGGTCTTGCTCTGAACAAACCCACACATGGCAAACCCACATAGAGTCACAAGCAGTTTCTCAAATCCCGCACTTGTGCTCCTGATGCTTGGGCATTTGGAATGCGAGCTTCATTAAATGTTTTTCGTAGGTCAGATTCTGACAGTGATCCAGAATTCATTCTTATGAATGTTGAATGTTGAAAATGTTGTAGGAACTGTGGATTGGATTAATATATGTTCAGTCAATCACAGGGTCAAGACAATATTTGTTCTGTTGTAGTGACACAATTTCGGCTGTAATGTATTGGAACATTTCATGTTTTAATTACATATGTCATTTTTGAAGCTTTGTTTGACTATAGAATGAGGAAACTCAGCTTTATTTTGCTGTTTTGGTAGACATAAAAGTTCCTTGAAGGATAATTTGGCATAATAAGAAAGAGAAAAGTGTTATGTGACCTAGCAGTTAATATATACTGTTAATAAAAGCAAAAGTAAAAGAGTTGCTTTTTTATATTTTTAATGTCTGCTTTTGGCTGAGAGAGAGAGATTGGAATTGGTGTTTGAGGAAGCTGGCGACACTATATTTCATCTTAAGAGACTGCGGCAGTACTAGGAAAAGACAGGAGGGAGAGAACTAAAATAGAAGAGTTAGACTTTTGTAGTCTGGAAGCATGAATCTAATGTCCACAAAAAAAGGCCCTAAAAATTCCCACAATTCAATACTTGTGATTTTACCTTTAAGTCACATAGGGTCTCTATTGCATTTGTCTTTTTTATATTATTGTTTACATATGAATATTAATTCCATTTTAGTGTGTGTGTGTGTTAGTGAGAATCAGGGACATGGGTGTATTGTGCATTTAATGAGTTTGGCAGTACTTCTCTTACGTTGTCAAACGTTTCAAATTGGTTGTCTTGATATATTGCACTATACGCCACACTACCTGAGAGAATCAAAGATATCATAAAACCAATATGAAACCACATGTAAAACTCTCTGAGCTCTTTCATGTTCTACCTTCTGCCTCACGTGAAACCTGCTGTTTTTTTCTCCTGTCGTGAAACTGGCGCGAGACCTGCAGGGTTCCTGAGATCCCACAGAGGTCACAGCTGGGTCAGATGCCTCGACAGGGCCCATCAATATGTAAACAGCAGTGATTCTGCCTGTCAGAACATTTAACTTGGAAAGTGGCATCACTTGTTGTCTCTAGACCTTCTAATAATTTATGACTGGTTTCAGGGGCATGGGTGGACAGCTCGGGCCATTGCACTGCAGTATAGTTCAGTTCACTGCTTCACTCAACCCTGTTATTATAGAGCATGCGGTACAACACAGTCTATGTTGGGACTCTGTCCACTCCCATACGGACAGAGGACTGCAAACACACACATACTTTTAATATCAACAGTGCACCATAGGTTAATGCAGTACTTTGTACCTGTGTACCAATAATCTTTTATGAAAGAAAAAAGTCATTTATTTATGTAATGGTTAAGGCCATACTGATTTAACCCCAGAAAGAACTCAGAACTGCCAAGAATCTGATTCACAAGTTCCGTCTGAGTCTACCTGCCTCTAAACATTATATAACAAAGTGAATTAAGGTTTTCACTTTAATTGTTGGTTTGTCTGAGAAGCTGGTTTTGTACTGAGAATGATCTGCAGTGTGGACCAGACTATGCTTTTAGCTAAATGTCTACTGTGAGAAACTAATCCAGCACTAATTGCAATAGTTTGCAAATCCCCTCATGGGATTAATGAAGAACTTTGCTATCTTTCGGTCAGTGCTTGCCATAACTCGCCAGTCTACGGTACACTAATTAAAAAATAAATTCCTCACACTCACTGCATTTTACTTCTGTTTATTGGAATATGTTTTCAAATATAGCCTCCTGGGTTACTGTAGTCACATGGGTGTGTCTACACGTGAATACCAGTGTGACTGTGGGTCCAAAGTGTCTTCTGCAGAGCTATATAATTGATATATATAATTGTGCATTGTTACCAAAGTAACACAAAGTGTTCCAGAGAAGTTGCTATTGGTTACTTACTGCAGGAACCGTTCTATTTTGGGTGGTTGCTACGAGAATGTTACCTACTCTGATCATCTCCCAGCAGGCTGGAGCATGCGCTCCCTGTCACTGTTTCAGTCTGCATGTTTTCAGCCGCAGACAGAAACGCAGGCAGGCTAAAGCATATGTACCCATTTCCCATCCTGCCTGCTCATTCCTTTCATTCCATGGTTTGTTTAAGCGAGACCGCTTTCAGTGACTGCACAAACATGCGCATATGTTCCTTTTGTAGTTCGTACATTGTAGTCTTTAATGCACCCTGATGCGCATACACATGCATGCATGGGCTCATAATCAAGCAGTATCATTTGCTCCCAGATTGCATTTGTGAATTGGCTCAAAGGAGACTGACCAGTTTACTGTATGTGATGTGATTCTTTCAGGTGCAAAATTTAATTCTGATTCAATTTGGTACAAAATTAGATGCATTAAAAGCATGTGCCTTTTGTTAAATAATTCAGACTGTTTCCAATCAAGTTTTTTTTTTTATTCCAACCGTTAAACCGTTTAAACCGTTCCCTTTTGATGATTTTGGTCCAGGGCAAATCAAAGGCTGTGATTGGTGGCTTTGCTGATTTGTCGTGATTTCGTGTGAACATGCTAATGTACATTTACATGCACTTTTTTAGGAAAACTGATACACAAAAGAGTGTTTTCCAATGGAATATGTGGTAAGATTTCCCAAACACACCTTCACGCACATGTCCTAAGGCATAGAGGCTGGTCACACGTTAGCAAAAACTTCCTCATTAGTTAAATGTACACATTTCCTTCACTTGTGATTTGCATGTGTTAGCAAAAGCTGCTGGGTCAACCCTGCCTTTTACTGTATTCTAGTGTAGACCAAACCGAAAGGAGTTACACACTCTTTAACAGGTATGGATTCTTTTATTTAACATGTAATTCATGTAATTTAACATGTAGTTCAAATTACCTTACGTTGTTGACCCTGCCTCATGGGTCTAGACTAGTTCTATTAATAATCGAATGTAGTTATTCTATTAATCCATCAGACATCATGCTTTTACAAACATGTTTACTGTTGTTCTGGCATTTAAGTATTATGCTGTTATATATACATGAGTTTATTATTGTATTCAATGTTAATACAGTTTATAATAAGTATGTTCTCTGGTTCTGACACCATTGTTATTGATGTGAGATCTTAACAGTCGCTCAGTAACAAAAGTTATTTTTACAAAAGTAAAAACAAATCTAGCGTGAGTGTTGCGGCAGTGTTGTCTATGAATAAGTTTTACTGCATTCCACACATGCATACGCGTGTTTTTTTTACACATTACGTTTCTGCAGGGAGTTGAGAATGTAGGTCATTAGATTTACCATAATGTCTGGATCTGCATCTATCTGGGTTGTTCATTTAGAGAATCTTGTTAGCACATCTTTACATTGTTCTCAATGAGAATCATCAGCCTCTATGCCTAAGGTTACACTCCCAGCATGCATCAGGTGATGAGGTGGTGTCTGGATCTTGTCTTTGTTTGGGTTCCACATGTGTATTTTTCTATTTACTCATTAATATTGCTCAATACTTACTCCTAAGGTGTGGTACTGGGTGAAGAATTGTATTCTAGTAGGGAGTTTGGGTACATTAAGGATTTGTTGTTTGTTCTTTCTTGGTGTGGGTTCCCACTGGGGTTCTTGGTTTCATGAAGATGGACTTTTCATTTTTGTTTGTCCTTATTCTTGAAAGCTTAGCGTTTTGAATCAAATTGAATCGCACTGTTTTTGATCTTGTTTTGCTCTTTGGTTTTAAATGTACAGCTTTTGTTTGTATCTTTTAATGATATTCAATATTCAGTGGAGTATCATTGTAATTTCAATGTCTGTTTGCTGTAATCGTATGTTTCTATGTGCTGTTGTTATTGACTGCCTCTTGTAAATGTTTGTCTGCATTAATGCATTTTTTTAATAATTGTCTTTTTCCAATACGTGTGTCACTGTGTTTCTGTATTCTTTTTTGCATACTGTTTCTCTCTTGCTTTCCTTCCCCCTCCCCCTTCCCCTGTCTGCTGCACGAGTGTGTGTGCTCACCAGACGTGCTCCTGCCCTGCAGCCATGGACCATGTTTAGGCTTAAAAATATAGGCTCTCTGAAGGACATTTCAGCACAGAGATGTTCTTTACTACACAAAATCTAAATCAGTGAACCTTGTTACATTTACACTGTGTCCTTAGGCAGAAAGATAGAGCGCTTCTCACCAAGTGCATTCTGGGATTTGTAGTTGTGCAGCTGACTCTGTAACCCTCAATTCAGGTCACTCGGCTGAATGAACCCTCAAGTTATTCTAACATGCCGTTAAGGTATTTTTGCATGAACAGTACAAGCATGTATGCAGTGCAACAGATATTGCAGCTCGGATAACCTTGGTTATATGCACGTGACCTGCGATGGGTTGGCCAGTGGTGGTTTATTGACATGGTTGAGTGGAGTCTTAAGGTGTCACAGGAGAACAGGAAAAGTGAGAATTATGTGGAGATTAGCAGATCTCAGGAAGCGGAAGAGAGGAACGTACTGTATGACCTCCCAGCACGCTTGCTCTTAAGTTACCAAGGGAGGAGCCTTGAGTGCAGACTCCACCCCCCATCCCCCCATGTCTCTAGCCCCCCATCATAATTGTGTGCATTAGAGAGAGAGAAAGATGCCCGGGCTGCTTCTGCATGCATACACACTCACATAAATGCATAAATGACTGACACTGCAAGGGGAGAGAGGAAGGGTGGGAGGGGGCAGCAGTGCAGAGAGAGATGGAATCAACACTAGCATCAGTGAGAGAGAGAGAGAGGGAGAGAGAGAGAGAGATCAACCAGACAGAAAGGAGAGGAGAATAGAGGACAGTCGGCTGCATCGCTCCTCACACACAGACGGAGGTGGAGAGAGGAGAGGATGAGAGACTGTGGGGGAAGGAGAGGACAATAGAAGACCGCTGTGCTGTTCATCTCGGTGTTCCACGGAAGTGAGGCTGAATGAGACTGATGCTAAACAAGAGAGCAAGAAGAACCAGCGTGACATTGTGATTTTACAAAGGAGAAATTGATGAATAAAAAGAACGTGATGCTTATATTTTAGGGAGCGAATGAACGAGAGAGAGAAAGAGTGAGCGAGGAAGAGGAGGAGAAGGATTGTCTGGTGCTCTTTAAATATTAACGTGACTTTAATTTGAACATGGAGGATATTTTAACGTGGCTATGAATGGTGGTGCTCTTTTTTTTTTTAATTCAAGGATTTAGGGGATGAATTGTTGTTTTTTGCAACAACTCATTTGACAAGAACTACATAGTGAGAGGAGAAAGAGAAAAAACTCTTTAAACATTTACTATTCATACATTTAACTTTTACTATTTTGGATGCCAACTTATGGATTTTTTTAATGTAGATTTTGATGTAGAGTGTAGAATTAAAGAAATCTTGTTACTTTACTGTTATGCAGACAAAAATCAGGTTGTTTTATGCAAAACTTTGAGGTGTCTTTATTTGTAGTGTCATACCGGTGCTTTCAATAGATATCCTAATCAGGAAGAGTTTTTGGTATCTGCTATTTCTGCTTGCTTTAGCCGGAAGCGCGCGTAAGAGCGTGAGTGTGTGTGCGCGTGCACTCCCGAGCAATATTTGATTTCCTTGTTGGATTGGTGCCACGGCTGCGCTGTGTGTGTATGTGTGTGTTATATGTGTGGCTGCTGTCTGTGTTAAGATGTCAACACTAATTACTTTGGTGATGATGTTAGTAGCATCTAAACTTTTTTGTCGTGTGTCAGCATTTGCTGCAGATTCTTGATTCTCTGTGATTCAAGCTGTTTATGTTGCAGTAATCTGGAACAGAGCTCTCCTAGAGTCTTAAAGCTGTCTGATTGGACAGGGAGAGAGGCGACAGGTTTCGTGTTGGCGAAACTTGTCGGCTTTTGTTTGGATTCTGTCATGACTCCGTCTCGCACGTTTTTCCTCTGTCTGTTACCATGGCAACAGTTTTGTGGTCATGTTAAATTCTAGTGCTGTTTCGTAACTTCAGCTCTAGTGCACTGCACTGTCCCACGTTGTATTTTAAACAGAACATTGTGTTCAATCTTGTGCATGTTAGGTAGGAGCTGTGCCTTCACAACAGGACATCTAGGTGCTCACTCTAAATCTTTTGTTCTTTCAGTGTGTATACACTGTAAGGGTTGCCATATGCAACATTGGCTGCAAAGACTTAAACCTACATTACTGCAGTTAAATCATCGCTTTATAGTATTGCACCATGCATAAATGTTGCTTTGTTTGTACAGTCGTTTTGGTGGTGTAGTTAAACTCAGGTTTTGCTTTTGGTATTAATTGTCTAACACAGTGCTGAATCCCAACTGCACTAAAACTGCTAAAAATATTTCAACATTTTGTATATTGTCAGGACTGTCAGTTACACATCAGTCACAAAGGCTAGTCCTGTTGACTACATCTGTACCATTGTTTACTATGATCCAATGTGGAATCTGGTTACTGTTTACTTGATTCTTGTTTCACTTCAGACAAACAGTGACCTCACTTTAGTTACATTGCAGCCAATGTTGCTTCATCAGTGCAACTCATTCACTCACGAATCAATCGTGTTTACTGGATTCTGAAATAAACAGTCATATCAACTGGGATTTGGCCATATTTTAAACAGACAGGTACTACACCCAAGCTAAGTTACCATATTGTGATTTACTGTTCTTAAAACATTGTTTTCTTTACTGTTAGTAATATTCAAATGCTTTTATAGTGGGTTAGTTTTGATTTTCTAATTTCTCTATACTGGTTCTCCTGAACACTGTGCTACTTCTGTGCCATGTTGTGTTGACGTCAATAACAAGAGCATGACATGATGAGTACAGTATGCAGTATACAGTATTAACTGTATTCTGTGCCATGTCAATGTAATTACTTGTATAGTTTCCAAACGTACAAACTTGCGAAGTTACGTAGGTTATTGCACGTAACTTATTGCACTTTGCTTGACTGTAGGTCCCAACTGGTTAACTGGTCTCCTAACAGATGCTGTGTGAAGACTTTGCTCACAACAGGCTAGTTAACCTTTGTTCTTTATAACTTTCAGGATCCTTGCTTACCTGGTGTGGTAGTCGATGCTTTGTAGATGCAGTTTAGAGTACTTGTAAATCTCGAGAGTCCTGGGGTTTTGTTGAGCTGCAGCTGAGATAACAGGCCAGCCGGCTTGTCTTTGATTGCCAGTCACATCTGTTGGGCTTTGCTTGGATGACTTAAAGGTCTCTTCTGTTCCTGTAGCCTTCATCTAAAGCAAACACATTGTCCTTTAGAAGCCTGAAGCCTTTTTTAAGCTCACACATTGGTGCTATAGAAGAAAAACATTCAAAATCGATTTACTTAAGAACTGAAGAAGTCACCACAAAAAAAGCTTATAGTATTTTTGTGGTTGTTTGTGTAAAATACATGCAGTGAAAACCATCGTTAATAAGACATGTGGGATTGGGTCCAAGTCGGCTAGACTTGGCTGGAGGCTGGTGCTCCCAACAGTGTAGACTGGTAAATTTTCTGAAGAGGTCTAAAAATGATGATCATTTGAGAGGTTTAAAGTAACCCTGCATATATCGGTCAGATAGCTCAGAACTGTTAAAGGTTCCAAGACTGTTATTTCAGTCAGAGGTTATGAAGTGCTTTACACTGGGGATGTTCAATTCGATGCATGACTTTGCTAAGTTACATTAAGAGGGTAGGTTTTCACTCAGGAAACAGATCTATAAGAAGCTGCTTTATCCGAGACTGTTTGCTTCAATTTGAGGTGTCATTTAGGGTAACGAGCAAGTGATTGATTTTCCAGTTAGTGTCTAATGAGCACATGTATCAGAAGATCTCTGGAGGAGGTACTTCAGAGTTGGCCAATCAGGTCTCATTATTGTCATCCTGACAGTGTCGGAAAGTGTTGTTTGAGGAACATCGGGGTTCTCCTTGCAGCAGGATCGTCACACCTTAACTTTTTCAAAGGTTACACCAAAACTCAAACTTATCAGTGGTTCTTTAAATGGTGCTTTAACTCATATTAACTTTGATACAGCCATACTTAATCAGTCTTGTTTCTACAACTTCGACTTAACAATTTCAGGGCTTTTTGGGCCTGCTTTGTCTTTTATAAATCTTATTTCTACAAACTGTTCTTTATCAGGGTTGTTTACCTAAGTATATACTCTAAAAATTATTGTGTAAGTGACTGAAATTAAAAATCATCAAAAAGGCTCAGGTTTTTTTTTTTAAGAAAAGACAGTAGCGAGACAGCCTGGAGAACGGGAGAGAAGACGTGGGAGGGGGAGCGGGGGAGCGAGAGATTATCTGGAAGAAGAGGGCTAGCGTGCTGGAGAGGGAGAGAGAGCTGGAGAGGCAGAAGCTGGAGGAGGAGAAGAGGAACGCTGTGGAGTACACTGTGTGGAGGCTGAGGGAGGGATTCCAGGAAAGGAGGGATAGAGAGGACGATAGGCTCAAGGGGAGGAGTGCAGCGGGCGGGAAAGAAGCGCAGCCGGAGGTTATCTGGAAAAAAAGAGAGGAAGAGGAGGAGAAAGACAGGGATAGATGTCAGCTTGGTGACAAAGGTCCCAAAATCATCTGGAGGAGGAAGGAAAGAGAGTGACTGAAGAAATTGGGGATGTGTCTATGCTAAGCAGTCTCAAATGTGTGACAGGAAGTGAGGTGGCAGATTTAGAAAAGAGAATAAGATTAGTAAATATAAACTACAATAATCCTTCTACAGACTCTATATAGTCAAGAAAAACAACTACATAGTGTACATCAGGGGTCTTCAACCTTTCTCAGACCAAATGCCCCTTGGTGAATAGAGAGACGGAGCAACTGTTAAATATTGTATGAAATTAAGTATTACATTATAAGCCTAGCCTATAATAACAACATGCCTATAGTACCACATTAATGTATTACATACTTTATGATGCTTGCATTGCAAAGCCATTAAAATAACATTATCGATGTAAAGATTAATTTACTTGTACATAACGTTTTGATTTAGCTCTATTAAACAATAAAACAATAGCTGTTTAATAACTTCGGCTTTGGTGGTAGTTAACTGTTGTATTTCATATATATTTTATGTATATGCAGTACGATAGTTAATTTTGGAATATATTTTTTCATGATAGTTTGGCAGTAGTTGGTGGATCCAAACCATTAAAGGGCCCCATATTAAAGATCCCTGGTATATTGGTATATATTTTTCAGTATGTCACTTAAGCTAAATTAAGTCTTTTAAGCACCAATGCGGCTAATGACAATTACTCATATTTATATAGAGAGAGTGATTATCTAGACCTCACTGCGCAGAGCAGATTGACTTCATCATTAAGTGATCTGTGCTCACTGGACTACTTTCAGATTTTCCATCCATCTATTCCTCCTCTCTTCCTCTCTCTCTGTATCAATCGATCTGTCTGTCAGACAGAAGCCTCTTCTCTTGTAGTCTCAGCTGCAGCTAATAGGCTTTTTATGGGACTCTGTCAGACAAGAGCTACTAGAGTGGAGTCCAGTTCATGCAAAGACAAATCCACACACACACTCAAAGGCATTTAAAATAACGGTTCTCCCTTTTACATGTGGATCTAGATGGATCGAGTCTGGATCAGAAATGTACCAATAATGTCATGACAATCATACTATATTAAGTAGTTTTGTAATGTTGTGGATTGATCCTAAGACGCTCTATGCACACCTGAGATCTGATGCAAACTCTTAGACAACAGCAGTTTTTGAAGTCTATGATCTAGGCTGGTGCTCCTCAGAGAAACGTTTTTTTTATCGCCATCTGTTTTATTTGTCATTTTATTTATTTATTTAATACTTTCTGGACAAAACCGTCCACCCACTGTCATCTCTCTGGTGCGATGATGAAACGATCAATGGATGAAGAGGAAAAGAGGACTATAAAAGAAAAGACAAGACAAGTTATTGATTGTGATAGAGACACGTGGAGAGATATAAAGAGAATATAAGGAGTGCTAGTGGACACTGAGACGGTGAACAATCGTCATGGAGCTCATCCCTAAAACCAAATACACGCCCTTCAGGAGCGACTCCTTAAGCTCGACGGACGAGACGGCGTCCAATCCCTCCCTTCCTCCTTCTGCTCCTCTCACTCCTCTCACCCCTCCTGGCATCCCTTCTTCTCTCTCTTCCTCCTCCCTTACCCCCATCCTCCCTCCTTCCTCTCCACGGCAAGCTGAGAACAGCCCCACCACCCTGTGCTCCTTCTTTCCCAGGATGGGAGCCCTGCGGCTGGGTGTTTCTTCCACGCTGCTCCCAGGCCTAAAGGCCTCTGGCAGGCCAACAGGTGCTGCAGGCAGTCAGGGAGGTCTGGGTGAAGCTCCTGAAGACGCCAGTACCTCGGCCACCGGTTGTTCACCTCTCCTTTCTCTAACAGCCCCGTCTCCTCCTCCTCGTCCCCCACAGGACATGAACCGGCTGGGAGGGGCTTCACGGAGGGCCCGTGTGGAAGGGGGTCAGCTCGGCGGAGACGAGTGGACACGGCATGGCTCCTTCGTTAACAAGCCCACACGAGGCTGGCTGCACTCGGACAATGTTGTCAGCACCACCGGGGTCTGCTACACTGTCAGGGTAAGATGCTGACCTTTCTGCTGTTCTTATCTTGTCCGTTTCGATTATTTAATTAGCATCACTTACTGTGCATTTGCAAGCGTCATTATTACTATTGACCCTAATTACTATAATGCAGCTTCAATGGGTGCCAGTTAAGACTCTGGAATATATATACATGCATACATGCATGCATACGTGCTTGTGCTTTGATTCTCATTGTAAAATAATTTCCTTTTTCTGCATGATGGAATTGAGTTCTCTTTAATGTGTAGCATCTCAACTAGCCTTCTTATCAGTCCTGTCTACGTGCCACAACTGTGTCAAAACTGCAAAATTCGTGCTTTCTATTTAGAGCATAATTTCTCATAAAACAACTATCACTCTTAACCACACAACACCAGAGTTAACCAGATTCTGTCAACAGCTCTCAGCTGGTGAGGTTAGAGAAGTGTGCTGGGACTGACACAGGAAGTGTGATAACTGAAAGGTTTTGTTTGTCTCTGCTGCAGTATATGGGCTGCGTGGAAGTGCTGCAGTCTATGAGAGCACTGGACTTCAACACCAGAACTCAGGTTACCAGGTAACGCAAACACACATTTACATAGCTATTCTTAATGAGGACATACCATAGACTTCCATTGTAAATAAAGTAAGCTAATTATAATTACAGACTTACCCTAAAAGAATATAGTACAATTGCCACCATTATAGAACAAAACAGAATAGAGTAGCTGTTATTCCCCTACAGCAGGTTCAGTAGATAAGATAAACCGGTTATGCAACAGATGGGGAAGTGTGTGTGAGTGCACTTGCAAATGTACAATACAGTGTGTAAAATGATGCAATATACACTGTAATACAGTACACAATGCCATACAAAACAATACTTTACATTATACAAAACAATAATTTACACTATACAAAACAGTTCAAAACATTTCTCATTTGCACATCCTCTCATAATCACTTAGTGTACATATATCTTGTCTCCCACAGGGGTGATTTACTCAGACATCCTTTCCTTATCCTAATGCACATGTGC
>JAZGTI010002982.1:19955-33424 GCA_036877585.1 Botia kubotai
ATACTCCCCCTCCCCATGAAAAATTTATGTTCTTCCTTCAAAGAGTGTGACGGAAAGAGTGCAAAAGAAAAAAATGTGAAAATAATGACCATGTGCAGTTATTTCTCATTCTGTTCCGGAAGTGGCAAACGTATGCAGTCTGATCTAAATCATGTTCTGTGCTTGTGTGTGTAAAACAGAATGAGGAAGAGAAAAAGCTTTATAATGGCAACAGCCCTGCTGTATGACCACAATATCTTACAATAGATTCTTCTGGAACACTGGTGGTTTCCCCCCTTTTGTGTGTGTGTGTGTGTGTGTGTTTGCGTGTGTGTTTGTTTAATGGATGTTAGACATATTTGCTTCCCGTTCTGGACAGAAACAGCTGCTCAGTAAACCATTTCATACATAATCCTATATTCTCACAGGAGTGTGAAGCGTTTTTAGGAATAAGCTCGAGGAGGGTGTGCTCCCGCGTACATGCGTGTGATTTGCAGGAAATAGTGTGACTGAAGCGTGTGTCTAATGTAATAGACCCTCAGCCACATAAAATCATGAAATGAATCATCGGATTATTTCCCCCATGCTATCTGGCACGCAGCGTGTGTGTGACTGTTTGTTTTGTGTTTCAGGGAGGCAATATCTGTGGTGTGTGAGGCAGTGCCTGGTGCCAAAGGAGCACAACGCAGGAGAAAGGTATTTAACGCCTTATCTTTTCTGACAGTGTATTTGAACTTTTGATAGTTACAATACACTCACAAATGCTGTGGTCCTCTGGTCAACACTTGTGTATACACACAAGTGTTGCACCTGAGCTGGTCAGACTGTGGTATTTATGGCTGGTTTCAGTGTGGGAATGGAGAACCAAATTCTGTGCTTGTTCTGAATGAGACATTTATAAGCGGTGTTTCGAAACCTAGTGGTATTTTTAGACATTTTAGACAGGCAAGGATGTTCAAAAAGGCTGTTCTAAACAGTAAGCCACTTAAGTATGCTTACTTCTAAAATACCCTATTTTATGTATCCTTTAAAAAGGCTGCTTCCAGAATGCATTGCACCAAGCACAGGATGGCATCCAACATAAGAGATATGTTTATTACTAAAGCTAAATTACTAAAGTACATAATTTTATCTCTGTATCACCATCTCTGTTTGAAATGCTCCACCATCCTCAGCACCCTCACATGCAATACAGTAGCCGGATGTTCCACTTTCTGTTTAAAGATGTGATGTAACCACACAGGCAAAGGAAGTCAAACTGACATTTCTTGCCGAATTGATCCAGACAGCTCAAATTATAAATCGTTATTATAAACTTGATGTTACACAACAGGGTAAGGTAGGGACCTTCAGTTCTACAATACTGATCTGTCATGTACTTGCTCATTAACTTCATTTTTGACCCCAAAAAAAGTTACAGATTGCAGCTTTAATATAATACATTTATTATTAAAAAGTACAGACAAAAATAGTGTAGAATAATAAATAAAATATTATTTTTGGCTGTGTGTAGAGAATAGCATTATTTCTGTCAAGCAATGTTAAGTCTCCAGTGCAGCCAGTTCAGTGCTTATGAGACACAGTTGCTGCTATGTAGTGCATTTCAAATCATTCACTTATGAGATTCTGTTTCAGTAAAAAGGCTGCTGTGGACAGTGTAGCAGTGTAGGCAGCAAGGCAGCGCACTAACCTTGGAAAAATGTTTTGGACACTTCATAAAATATTGATGTTTCATCTTTTTTGTCCTGAAATATTTTGTTGATCTTTTTTAATTCAGTGTCTCTTGAACACTTCATGATGTATTAATACAATTTTTATTGTTCTGTCTCTCTCCAGCCCACCTCTCGTTGTCTCTCCTCCATCTTAGGGAAGAGTAATCTCCAGTTTGCTGGAATGACAATCAGCCTCACCGTGTCGACCAGCAGCTTGAATCTATTGGCAGTTGACTGCAAACAGGTCAGATGTCTCTCTGTCACACACTCACACACAGACACACACACTCAAAAAGTAGCGTGGCGCCTTCTTTCCTGTGTGAAATTTGCTCTTTCCCACATCAAGTCATAAAAGCATCCTGCAGTATGGGGTGAATTATGCTATCACTTCCTCTTTTTGTGATATTGAAATACTGTCTTCTATTCTGGTTTTGATGTGCAGGGACAGCTATTAGTAAGCCACTCGCAGGTTGATTTCTTCTCTGGCTCTGTGTTGCTTTCAAGATGTCACTTTGCTTGTTTGATCAGCCTACATGTTAAATCAACTAATACAGCCAGTAGAGGGAGGAGCTAGCTTGGATGAAGGGGTGGGGCAACAGTATAATATGCCTTCTTGCCTGTCAGTTAATCCTGGCACTACAACAAAGTTTTTGCAATTTGGCAGTTAAGTGCAGCTTTTAAAGAAAATAACCATTCCAATTAAAACAAATGAGTGTTACTACCAGGCATAAACAACAACCTGTCTAAACGCTGGTGATCAGATCACAGAGACTGATGCTAATACCTGATTATCTATTTTTCTAAAATAAGTAGTTTTAACTAGTCTAGCTCAAAGCCTAATTTAAAGATAATTGCTGACTTTTTACTAAGTGGTTCCCTGGGGTCCTATTGATTACATCTGCATGGTCTGTAAGATGAAATACCCTACGGCTGCACCACAAGACTTTCTCTACTAATTTCTCAGTTTTAATGCCTGCAAGGCTTATCTGTGTTCAGGCTGCACAGCAGGCAGCCAACTGGAGCCCAAAATAGGGCCAGGAGTAATTGCTCTGCTGATATGTGTTTATCTTAATGAATCAAAGCCATGCAGAATTACCGCACACAACTGCTCTGTTCCTCTGTTTTTAAGCTACAGTCTCATCAGATCACTTCCTCCCTTGTCTCCCTCTCTATCCACCCTTTGCTTTTATCCTCCTGCCTCGCCTTTATTTGTCACTCTGCGTGTTTGTTTCATCATCTCATGTCATTTTTTTTGTCACATTGTTCATCCCTCTCTCCCTACAGATTATTGCCAACCATCACATGCAGTCCATCTCTTTTGCATCAGGAGGAGACCCAGTGAGTCACAGCTTCTCTTTCGTTATCTCTCTCTTTCTATCTGGGGCTCTGTTCCAAAAACCAGTAAGCTGCCTACTAGGGAGTACTTTGGAGCACACTACATAGGCAGCAACTCTGGTAACCGTGCACTCTGCAACTATTTTAAACGATACATATCAGTATTGAATTCAAAATAGTGAAGTATTAAAGATGAAATAAAAGCGAATTTATAATGACGTTTCTCTCACGTCGCCCACCATCTTGGATTTTTTTCCTATTGTGCTTGTTTGCAGTGCATTCGGGGATTGCCTCCTATGTGTAGAATACATGCAATTCAAAACACATTGGCTAAACAACATATCTTTGTTGTTAAAGAAACGGTTGCTGTAGGCAGATCACAAAGTTTTGGAACCTAGCATACTTTTCTTTCTGCTGTCTTCTCTGTCCTCATTTTCTAGTTCTCTAGTTCGCTGTTTAGTTTCTTACTTTCATACTCTTGATTCTATCAGCTGCACTCTCATTCTGTCATCTCTCACTCGTTTGTCTTACTCATCTGTCTATTTTCCTACTGTTTACTCTTCAGCTTCCTGTCTCTAGGGAATCGACCGCCTTAACTAAGACTTACCTTCTTCTAGCTGCCTATCCCTCTGTTCTTTGTCTCCTTACTGTAATTTCTCTTAATGTCCTTCTTCATTCCCCTGTCCTTACTCTCTATCCATCTAGGACACAGCAGAGTATGTAGCCTACGTCGCCAAAGACCCTGTCAATCAGCGAGGTAATTATACAGTGTGTACTTTCACATTGAAACGTTGAGTGTGGTGTCATATCTGTAAGTGAAATGTAAATGAGTGTTTTTCCAGGCACAGCCAGAACTTAATTGAATATTATAACTGAAAATGAGTTTTGGATTGATGTTGAATTGAAGCCCTGAATTACCCAGTTATATGTGGCATTATTTTTATGGATTTTTCACCTTTTATGCATTTTTCAAGGATTAATTCCCCCAAATTGAAATTTTGTTATTCAGTCATTGTTTAAAACAGCATGACAGTCTTCCTTGGAATGTTTAAGAAATGTTCTAGTCGGATATGTAAGTTAATAATGTTTTAGTTTTATGGTGACTTGGATGTTCATTCTTTCCTACTCATGACTGACAACTTCCTGTGTCGTAGCGTGTCACATTCTTGAGTGCTCAGAGGGCTTGGCTCAAGAGGTCATTAGCACCATCGGTCAGGCTTTTGAACTTCGTTTCAAACAGTATCTGAAGAACCCCCCCAAACTGGTTACCCCTCACGACCGGTAAGATTGTGTTTGTGTTTCTGTGTGTGTGCCTGCTCAAATAAGAAGTGCAAACATTTACATTTATAGCTGTATGTTTCCATGACTCTATGTACGTTGTTTAATAAAGGTGTATCCCTAAGACCACAGGAAGTCCCCTAAATATTCTCTATTTGCATGTGTGTTTACATCACATTTAGAAACGCATCTTGAAACAAAGGCTTGTTTTGTCTCTGTGTAATTCAGGAGTCTTAAATACACACATAAGGCACATAAACAGATTTATAAATATACACATGTTGACTACGTGTGCTTTTGCATCTGTTTGCTTTGTATGCCATGTTGTACGTCATATTTCATTTGTTTGCTGTTCCTTCTTTTATTACAGTTTAGTAGAGAGTGTGTGTGTTTATTCTGGGTTGTTGCCTGCTGATGTCAGAAGCAATACATCATTTAAAATGAATAGGGCAGCATGCCCATGTAAATGTAATAAAGTGACCATGTTTATCTTGATCTCTCTCTCTCTCTGTCTGTCTTAGGATGGCTCCATTCGATGGGTCAGCCTGGGAGGAAGAGGAAGAGGACTTGGCTCCACCGCCAGAAGTTCCCTATTATAATAACTTTCCTGGCAAACAGCCTCCTCCTGGAGGCTTGATAGACATGAGGACCCGCCCTGGACACAGCACAGGATCCACATTGGTGAGACAGCCCATAAACCTGCACGTATTGGCTTGTGCATATATTGATGGGTGAATGTCTGTAAGTCACACTCCAATGCAATGCACTACTGTCTCTGCAGCCTTATGGACAGCCCGGCCAGAACGATATTCACAGGCAGCCTCTACCTCCTTTGCCAGGTCAGGTTTACACAAATAACACACACACACATGCTTGTATATGTGACTTACAGGGACTTGGTAGGTGTAATGATTTTTGTACTGAACAAATTCAATTTTCTATCTACTTGCCCTAATCTCACCCCTAAACCTTACAAAAACTTTTGCAATTTTTAAAAAGATGTTTAAGCCACTGGGTTTATGAGGGCACATGTCATTTTACACATTTGTGTCCTTGTAACCCACATATACCAGTACACATATGAACAGATATACTACACTTAGGTTTTCTCAAATTTACTGCACGATTTAAGCATAAGTTTTATCTTGAAAAACAATTTCCAAATTTGCCACACAACTATAATCCATGCTACAGATCTATACACACAGTATAACAGATTCTTGACAGGTTGACACATTTAACTGTTATACAGCTAAATGCTTCTATACTTTACATTTCTAGTCACAGCCCTGTTCCTTTCTAATGCTTTTACTCATGCGACCAAATAGTATTTGTCATTTTAGTATTGGCACACTTCCATGCACTCATTTCCCTTACTTTTCCTCTGTGCATTTTCAGTCCTCTCTTTTGAGAGTCATTCTGCAGAATGAGTCAGCATTTGTTCTGTCACTGTTCATTGCTCACTGTTGGACATTTCCCAAACCTATTACAGCTCCTGTGAGAGGTGACTTCTAGATTGCTGCACTTGCTGACAATTGGCATCAAAATGGCACCATTTAAGCGTAGTCACCTGAAGGTTAACTCGCTTTAACCTCAATGTCCTCCTCTTCCTTTCCCTTTCAGTGGGTGTTAAGGACGGAGGCTTGTTTGATGACCCTTCATATGTCAATGTGGATAAACCCCGCCCCCCAGTGGCAGCAGCCAACGGAAATGCTCATAGAGATGCATTTGACATGAGTGAGTAACAGTCAGGGAAAAAACAGAGATGTTGATGTGGTATTTTCCATCTTGGTTATAGTGGCTATACAATTCTGTGGCTGTACAATTCAATTATGCAGGGGGAGAACCAAGGAGTAAATAAAGAAATAAGGTCCATAAATATAATGTATATATTGGTGTTCCTCATATCCTCTTATTCTGGTATATGTAGTTTGTTTGTATTTTTTTTTATAACTTTTTATATAGAATAACCTAGTAAGTAGATTTACCCAAGATGCATGCAGAATCACTTGCTCTCTGTGTCTCTCACTCACTTTCTTATCCTTTCTTCTCTTTCTGTATCTCTCTCTCTCTCGCTCTTTCCCTCAGAACCGTTCGATGATGCTTTAGGTGTGTCAGGCACAGTCGCGCCCCCTCTGGCAGAGCAGCTGCAGAATGAGCCCTGGTTCCACGGGCCTCTAAGCCGCAGACAGGCCGAAAGACTTTTGACCAAGGATGGAGATTTCTTGGTGCGGGAGTCAGGAACCACACCAGGCCAGTACGTCCTCACTGGACAGCAGGGCTGTCAGCCCAAACACCTGCTTCTGGTGGATCCAGAGGGAGTGGTAAGTGAGGGATGATGATGATTATGAGGAAGGGAAACAAGGAGAGGATGTAGAAGTCATAGATGTTGAAATTGCTAACCAACATATTTTAATTACTTTATCTTACAAATCTTTATATTGAGTCTTTTATAATCTTTATATGTGTTTTGTCATTTCATAGGTGCGCACCAAAGACCATCGCTTCGAGAGCGTTAGTCACCTGATTAGCTATCACATGGACAACCGGCTACCGATTATCTCAGCAGGAAGTGAGGTGTGTCTGCAGCAGCCCGTTGAGCGCCGGATTTGAGAGGAAATTTTTCTTTTTTTTTGAGAGAGAAACAGATTTTTTTTCTCTACCATAAAAACCAAACTCCTTCCTATCCTACTTTTTTGCCAGACTCATTTAAAAGAAATTGCTCAACCGGGAATGTAAGCTAATCATAGCAAATCAAAGGAAAACAGAAAAGAGTATTTTGTACTGCATCAACCACCAACCGTGAAATTAAAGTGATGCAATCATCACTCAAAGACTTAATACATGCACATGGTTTGAAACAAGCGATTACAAAAAGCCAAATGGTGAGATGTCTAAACGAGTGAAATGAACCTGTAATGGATGTGACATCACTTCCTTTACACACACTCACGTCTTCAATTAATACTGGGATGCACCTGTAACCATGGCAACGGGCTGGGCATTCATGGAGTCTAGAGCTGATGTGAATGTGCTATAATCACAGTACCTTTGTAGCACTGTAAAAATCGGGAGTTCACACCAAAATGCAATGGATGAAATCCAAAGACTCAAGACTGCTAGATTACTAGTTTATAGAGAACTGTTTTTTGTTTTCAAGATTATAATGCAGTCATATATATAATGCAGTCAGTTTGTGAATCCTTGCATTACTGTGTCACATGTTGTGACCTCGAGACTGTTGGACAAATATGCAAAACTTTACAGAGAATACAAAGCTCATTCTCCAATTACAGACTTGATACTTCATCATTGAATGAATCACATTTATTGTAGTTCAAACTGTAATATCACTTTGCCAGGGGATAATGCTCCAGATTGCCTCTTATTCTTACCCCGAAAATGCCCTTTATAGAATTTTCGAAGCTATCCCGGGAAAGATTAGGAATTCTGGCCATTTGGGAAAACCCTTGGACATGTGTGAAAGCTTTAGCAGCCTGCACAGGTGCTGTGTGGAATTTTCCTTATGCAAATAAGCAGACGCTGTGGGGGACTTAACTACAGGTTTATGAGCTAGAATGCAGATATTATCAATTACTCTGTGGAAAAAAGGGATGTTCCTTCTTCTGATAACACCAACCATCAGCCTTGGAGAAGATGGAGGGGAAAATGAAGTGCAATCAGTGGACGTAAATATAAATCTTTAATCTGAAAAGGAAAAATGGATTGAACTGTACACGTGTAGGGAAGACTTGAGTGTAATGACTGGATAACATAAAAGAGATCTGTATTAAAGCCTTCTTATGATGTCATTTTAACCAAGAATTTATGTATTTGTTGTAATGATGTCATCTCCTTGGAAGTCATTGGTTTTATTTTTCATGCATCAGGAAATGGAGCAGACACTATATTTTTCTTCTTAGGCTTTTTCTCGTGGACGTTTCTTCTCTGTTCGCATTGACAATCATTCTTCACATGTATAGAAGCATTTGTTGCTTCTGGACAATCTGATCTTTTAGTTATTATATGAAGTGAAAGAATACGTGTATTCTGAAACATGTTTCATAAAGATTCAGTATAGTCTCTCTGTCATTAGACTGTGTTTGAATGATGCATGTAGGTGGGACCGGATTGCTTGGCTTTCCTTGCCTGTCAAACTCTGGAGGCCTTCATCCTGGAGGAGATAAAGCACTCCATATGAATTCTGAATGGTGCAGCTGATTTGCAGCAACAACCTATAGTTTCTGTGTAAACCACCAAAAGGAAGAGGAAGGACACAGAGTTGTTCCTCGGTTTTTTATTATTATTTTTTGTTCATTTCAGTTTGTTCTGGTATGGATTGTGCCTTCTCACTTAACTCAGATGCATCAATTTAACAGTCGCCTTTGGGTAAACACCTTTTCTTCGACAACAGAAAAACAAAATCTGCAGAAATGACACGTTCAGTGAGGTTTAATACAGATTTGGGGAAAGCAGTCTTTATTTTCCCTCTGCACGCTTGTTTGCCTTGCTGTTATAATGTGTTCTTAGTTTAGTGCTGATCTGTGGTTTAAATAAAACTGCTTAGTATCATATTATATGCTTAAACTTATGTTTGAGGCAAAGAACGCCTTATTCTGTTACTCATTGGTGACATTGGTAGATAACAACTGTAAACACCCTATAAGACAACCTGTAAATATGCTTCACATATGCTAATAGCTATGTAGTTTATGTCTGTGAGCATATCACATCTTAATCAGACAGTCCCAGTTTGAATCTGTCATATCATCTGTAGGGAATTGACAGATTCATAGAGGATTGTACTGGGACATCATGAAAACAACAGAAAACATAAAGGTGTTGAATTTCACAAGCGCTACTGAAGACAATGTATAATAACCACAAAGAAAAATAACCACATTGATATCATAATGTGTTCTTTACACAGCTGCCAAAAATCTATTTAAATTATAATTTTGTAGACAGACGTGACCAGCCCTCACGTTAATGTGAATTTTAACAGGTTGGAAATGTTTGATTGTAGCATAAGGGAAATTGTTTAATTTTTGTAATTATTTGACTCTTTACAAATTTTATTTGTTGTTGGTGAGACTGTTGGAACTGGTCAGTAACTGATAATAGTTTTTCTGTTAGAGTATGTTTATAGAAGTGTGTATGAATGCAGATTTGTGTATGGAGGGCTGGAGTGTCTTGAATATTCTGTCTTTTGCGGCTCTTGATCACCACTGAACCGTTTGCTAATTTTCATATTTCACAGCAGCCTTTTGTTGCATGGAAACACTTCCTGTATTTGTGTTTATGGTGACTTTTGTGTTGTGGTTTTTCGCTCTTTTCCAAGCCAAAGGCTTTTCTTGTTTGCCTATATAATGTTTTTGTGTTTTTGATTGTTTTAATAATCATTTTCATGTTGTGTTCTTTGGGGAAAACATAAATGTTTACACCTGTATCTCAAACAATAGATTAAATATATAAATACATATATCATTCATCTTCCCTTGTGTTTAATTTTATCTGTTGCCCTGTTTAGCACAGTCCTCTGATAAATCAATTGGCTCAGAGTAAGATTAAGCCTATGCTTTAACTATAAATGAACTGATAATTAAGTAGTAGAAATAAATGAATTGCTCTCAGATTCTTATTACTGCAATGACCATGGCATGGCTCTTTCGGATAATACCATAAAGCTATTATTTGTTTACACTGTATCACTGCAGTAGAAACAACATAACTTCCAGAGGCAATAGGTTAAGGAGCAAAAGGCTTGTGGCTGTCTGTATATGTGTGTGCGCGCATGTGTTCTAGAGGGAAAATATTTTGACAGCCATTCAGGATCTTTCAGTGAACAGTAGAAGAATTAGAGACAGACAATAGATAAATGAGAGATGGTGTGAGGCAGTGTAATGCTCAGATAATGGTCATTGTGCAATAGGAGGTGAACAGTTAGCTGGCATTTTCCAGAGCCGAATAAAACCTATTTTAGAGCAGAGCAGGCAGAGGGGCAGTGCATCCATGCTTCACCAGCCCTGAGCGAGCACAGAGGAGAACACGAGAGAGTGAGATTCAGCTGGACGCTCCAGATTCATTTCACACTATTCATTTTGAGGAAAGGTTACGCTTGAGCGAGGGAAAGTGGAGACCCACAACACCCAGCAGCAAACAAGGTCCCAGCCCTCTCCCCTAAACCTCTTCCCTTCAGCTATCATTCATGCTGTCCAGTCAACTGCGGAGCGCTGGAGTGACATGCACACACAGCGACCGCTGCCCCAGGCCATGCCATCCTCGTTGGGGCAAAACCTGAGAGATGCAGTCCTGGGGATGGGCCATGGTAAGAACCTGCTGGGAAGAAATGTGGCCTATGGGGTTATCCAGTCTCTTAAGGAGTGCCTCTACTTCCTGCTCTGTTGCTGGTGCATCAAAGAGATCCTGGACTAAGAGAGAGAAAGGTGAAGTAAAAATAAAATGTTTTTTGACCCATGCAAAATAACGTAAGTACGTTTGAAAGTCTGTCACTTAAACGTCAAGTTTTAAACAACTGTAAAATGTTCTCATATGATATCTATATTGCAACAGGTAGCCTTGACCATGTTTTAAATGTTTTGTGAAGCGTCCACTAGGTGGAGATATTGTGACTTTTATAGGGACAAAGCTCACTTAGCGAATGCTTTGTAAGATCATGTTAGAAGTACTGTCAAATTTACGCCGTCTCCCTCTTTTTCAGATCTTTGCGCCAGTGGAGCAGCGATGTTACGTCACAGCCCTGAATCTGGGACATAATCAAACATATTATGTTCCAGTACAAGTTCAAAATGTAAGACACCGTTTAAGAAAATTGTGCAATAAATTGATACTGTCAAAACAAGAGTGTTCCCCTTTCGTCCCTTTTCAGCCTTACCAAGGTCTCTAAAACGTTTGACACAAACAGTGAAATTTAATAGTCTTTAAAAAAACTATAATTTGCGAAAAATACGCACAATATATGCCATAAACGCATAGGCTACTCAGAAATACAGGGCATTAACAAATATATTGCTTTCACTAACATAAGGGTCTGGGTGTATGACCATTAAAGCCCATGTTGTTGCAGGGGTGTCCGGAGGCCTATACTCACAGGAATGTGGCAAGCATATGTCATTCTAGTTGATTTGTTCGTTTCTTTAAAACACATACTCGGTAACCTGTGTCTTGTAGATAATTTCATAGTGCATGCTAAGTTACACTACTCACTTTTGAGGGTCAGAATCTATATATAATGTATTTAACTGTAATACATACAAAAACAGTAACATATAGTATATGCTGTTGTAAATATGCCAGTTTAATTCTTCATAATCTTATTTATCATAATCTAAAGAAACTGTAAATGGTGCTGGATGCAAGGCTGTGGGTTGTTCCCAGGATGTGGTTATGCTGTTGGTATGTTTTGAGTAGTTGGTAATTGACTTAAGTCAAATGAGCCAATCCCTGTCGTATAGATCGGGTCCAGCTTTCAATATAAATGTAGCCTACAGGATTTTTCAGCGTGTTTTATCGTCCGCCGTTAGTCTGCTTGTCAAGAAAATTACTTACGCCTCTTCAGTTAACCTCGCGGTTGGAGCGACAGTTAATGTTCACAGCACAAACGGTGCTGGGCGAGTTGCATGTCCGTACAGGGTTAGGGGTTAGTAAGAAGTACAGTAACACATGCGCCTCATTTCATGTCACCTGTGTGCGTCAGTCACAAAAGCGTACTCACATTGGGAGGACAAAGCCTGCTGTCATTGGTGGAGAATGAAACACATGGGCGGGATGCAGGTGAACCTCAAGTGCTGATTGGTGGAAAACTTGAGGGACCAAAGACATGACAACAACTGCATACTTGAGTTTGCAACTTTGCTTGAGACGAGAGAGAGAGTGCCGGGAATTAAAGCGCAATTACAGGCGGAAAAGGTTTCAGGTAGGTTTCTGTTTGATACTGTATTTCGTTTTTAACTTTGTTCGTGTCTAATGACAGTTCTCACGTCCGTTCGTGCAACTTGTGTGTTTGCTTCTTTGTATTTCCGGCATGTGCGTGTGTTTATGTAAAGTGTAACTCCGACATGATTTCCTTTCGGGTTTTGAATTCAGCAAACATATGTCTATATACTTGATAACATAAGAAGAAAATGTTGGCATGGAGTACATTTTTTGTAGCGACGTTTTCATAAGCGTTTCCTTCTATGGTAATTTTATTTCCGAAAAGATGAAAGATAAGTGACACTGGCGAACAAATAAAGCTTTCCTTTGCTATTACACTAGTGTTTCCTACAAAAAAGGAGACACTAGTATTTGATATTTGAATTTTCTGCAGAAACACCATAGTAATTGTTACTACCGTAATGTCATAGTTTATAATTATTGTTATTATTATTATTATTACAAATGGATCATAATTAAAGTAAAACGATACCTTAAAACGTGGTAATAAGAAGCGTTCTTACAGTGTATTTTAATGAAATGAACATTTTTTCATTTTTAACCTGGAAAAGATGATCATTTGCATCTGTTTACTACAAATGACGTATAATTCACTATTTTCTTGGTAACAAACTTCTCTCACGTTACACTGGCTCACTTAAAAGCTCTCTGCGCCTCTTTCTGTTTTTAGCTATTATCTATTTCAGACATTCTTCTATATCCTCACATCTCTCATGGCTCGTGGCTACATTCAATAAATCTCTCGCGGGATCCACATTATTAGCAGACCCAAATTACTGCGAAAGGAAAAGGATCCTTAGAGAGTGAAACGTGTCACAAAGTGTTACATCGCTTATTAGATTGATTTTTGAAATTTACTAAAACATTCACCATTATGGCATCATAGGATCACATTCTTGCATATTTTATGTCGGATCTACTGAATATTCAGATTAACAGAGTAGTCATAAGCAATTTGCCCAAACAGACTTTTAAATAGCTGGCTAACTCTAATGGTAGTCATTGACCCAGTTGGATAAGTATCCCACCTCTGTCTTGTTTTCTTACTGGTGTTCTAGTAGTAAGCAGGTAAGTAGGTGTATTGCTTTGTTTCTCAGTGCTGTCGCCATGAACATAAGTCCACCATTCTCCTCTGCCATTATTGCCTTCAGTGCTGTTTCTTTTGACTGACATCCTTAGTTACACAGATCTTTGCCAAAGCATTTAGCA
>JAZGTI010002983.1:0-33423 GCA_036877585.1 Botia kubotai
ACACTCAAATACCCCTCTCCCCCTGACACCACACACACTCATACATACACACACAAATACCCCTCTCCCCCTGACACCACACACACTCATACATATACACACAAATACCCCTCTCCCCCTGACACCACACACACTCATACATACACACACAAATACCCCTCTCCCCCTGATACCACACATGCGCACACACACACCAACTGTACACACACAAATACCCTTTGCACTATTACACGGGGTCTTTGAGCTGTCATATCAGAACACTAGTGAGAATTTATCTTCATTATGACAGACACAGTGTGACTTGGAGAGCTCACACAATTAAACAGTGTCTGTTGCTGTTTATCTGCATTTATCTCCAGAGCAAGAGTGTAAATGTGCTCATGGGTCACGCCGGAAGGGTCATCTTTAAGATTAAAACCGCTTCTTCATTTCTTCAAGACAATGTTCCAGATGTTTTGGAGAGTCTGTGAAGGGTTGTGTACAGGACTGTGGTGTAGTTGAGTTTATTGCAGTGTCATGCTTGTATTAGATTACCTCAAAATCACTTCAAGGTATCTGCAAATATCGCACAGAGGAGGTAAAGCTAGTTCTGCATTCATTTGGTTACAATTGCAACTTGGTTTGATAGACTATACGTGAGCAAAAAATATTTAATGTCAGAACCAGATCCATTTATCCCATCCTGCTGTGAGATCAGGTGTTGATGTTGCCAACGAGCTTACTGCATTTGTAGGTCCACCTCATTTTCAGTTCTCTCCAAAAGCATGAAGTACATTTTGATAGCTTCAAGTAGACACAGAGAGCACACAGGGTTTCATGAAACATGAAACATCAGTCACATAGTTCTAAAATCAGAATACAGGAAATGCTAATGCTGCTGGCGCTTGCTTTTCAGTGAGGCTACAGTAGAAATCCTGCGCTGTGATTGGTTCAAAGACACAGACAAAGATGAGCTGACTCCATTTATGAGGGGGGTTTGTGAGAGAACAGCCATGTTCAACCTGCTTGATTCTCACACACACACACACACCCACCCTCTGGTATCTTTGTAAATCCTAGCTCAATATTTGTTTCTCACTTTTGGACTCTCCACACTGTCTGTGCTTGTTTATTCTCTCACGTGTGAATGTTCAAAAACCTCCTCGGCTTCTTGCTAAATAAACAACTGCAACTGCAACAGTGCCGCCCACTGATGGTCATTTTAATGTGATAAGTAAATCTGTGCGTGCATGTGTGTGTGTGTGTGCGTGCGCGTGTGTGTGTGTGAAGGCGATCAGGGCCACCCTGAAGTGGTACCCTGAGGATTGTAGACCCCTCACATGCAGCAGGACTTCTCCCAGAGCAAGAGTCCATAAGCTGTTGTATACTTGCATTATCAGGGGCTTATTATAAATATTGTTTTCATGAATCATGTTATTATAACCCACTTCTCATGATGGTAAACGCTTTTGGCGAGGATATCCACGGTTTTTATAACTCATGGTTTTAGTGGAGGCAGCTGTCGACTTCCTCTTACGTGACACTGTTGTCTTCTCACATCTGCATTCTTTCCTGCAGCTCCTATTACAAAGAATGAGGTTCTGGTGCGAGTCCACTGAAGTCAGCTCGGTCTGATCTGCATCTAATGGAGCTTTGAACTTAAGCAGGAGATCAGATCCATAAATAATTTATTATATGGAGTTACACTGCATATATGGGTTACCCTATATACAAATATGAGTTCGTACCCTGATGCTAAAGATGACACTTGTTCGAGTCAAATCAAAGTCATGAATGCCTCTTGGAGGACTTTCACACTGGATCTTTTTAGCTATTGGATCAGTGAAACACCTGAAATGTTTTGTTTGGGAAAAGAAAGGGTGATGCGTACCATTTGTTTATGTAATACCATCTGATGGTAGCAAATGACATCAACAGAAAAACAAGGAAAAAACGTTTTGCATAATATTATCTTTGTAATATGTTGAGTGTATGGCTAAGGCTTATGTGGGCATGATTGATGGCTACTGTCATATTTGGGTCAGTAACTAGTCTACATCAGTCTGTACTGTTATTAGAGTTATGCATAATCGGAGCATATTGTATGATACAGAGCAGGTCTAAGATGCTTTAATCTGATGCGATAATCTCAAAATGGCTGAACATTGATTAGAGATTATCTGTCTATTACTACTGTAGATCAGACTCTGTCAGGTTGTGCCCACGTGTTGTTTGGTGGTGGGCCGCAGTGCTGTTATGGATCTTAGCAGGTCAAACACATGCACTGATATGGATAGCCTTATGTTTATTATTTAGACTCCAGGCTAAAGCCTCCATCATCAGCACAGACATGGACCACACAGACAGAAGATAAGAATAGCCTTCAGACTAAAACACACATATACTCACCAACTGTGTGCACATATACCTCCGGCCTGGCTGATGGGGACAGAGAGGGAATTCGAGGTGATTCGATACCCCAAAGCGCTCGCAGTGATAAACAGCAGCAGATGTTTTCTTTCCCTGTAGTATATTCTCCTCCTCACACTCACATGCTCCTCCAGGGGCTCTGCAGTTACTCTTTGGGGGTCAGTCCCATGTTGACTTCTCCTGTAGTATGTTTGTTTTTTACCAGTATGAGGGTAACTGGAGGCATTCAGAAGTGTCTTTTATCTGTTATCTGGCTGATCTGACTGGTAGGAGAAGTGAAGGATTATGGGTAAATCAAAGAGGAAGATCCTGATAGATGAGTATAGAGAGGAGATGGGCACTTTATTCATACATTCATTCATCTCTCTCTCTTTTGCACATACATTTACACACAGACGCTTTCATACGAAGTGACTTATAGTGCATTTGGGCTTTGCATTATTATGCGCATTCCATAGGAATCAAACACGTGACCTCAGTGCTGCTAGCGCCTGCTCAACCAGTGAAGCTACAGAGACATTAAAAAACGTCTTTTTTTGTGCTTCCAGATGAGGAAACTCCAGGACTGTATGGATTCCTGCATGTCATCGTCCATAAAGCCACAGGCTTCAAAGAATCAGCCAGTAAGTCAAACCATCTCGCATATGTTACCAACCTTGGGTTCTTCAATTGTCCTGACAAACATAAAGGAATAAATATTATGTAGAATACAGTACAGTACAGACCATTGCAGGGGTCATGGCCCACAATTTAGCAGAATGTTGGTCTATACAGTTACTTTATTTCAGTATCTCAAGAGCAAGTAATTGACATCATATGTCGGGGAAATGGAGAGAAAGGGTGGTGTTCCTTCTTAAAAACTACATATTTTTTGCGTCTGTTTCAAAAGTCGTATGTTTTACGGTCAAATAATCAGGTAAGAGAAAGACATTGAAAGACATGGCTAATATTACTTCCAGTTCATTCCTCACAATGCAAACGTAATGTCGGGTCAAGCGCATTGCATCGTGGGATACAGTGTTCACCTCAACGTGCTCTGTTGTGTACTGAAATGTACAGTTACACAGTAGGGTCATTCAGTTCATCCATGCATACAGAATGTTTGAGGCTGTTTGAGGTAGAGGAGGTTACCTCGCCTCAGCCACAGACCGAATTCTTCTCTCAGAGCTTTTATTAGAGGTCATGATCCTCACTGACAGGATATCCAAATCCTGCTCTGGGCTAGAAGTGAAAACTGGGTTGTTGCGTTTTGCTTCCTGATAGAGTGAGGCAGAAATACTGACCCACAATTACAATAAACATCATATTCGGTTCTGTCCACTGTGTACTGTATGTGTCATCTTTAATTCCTCTGATCTAGTCTCTGACTTATATTTTAATTCAAACGACACAGAAAAATTCTGTTACACGATCTGTTATTGCAAGTCAATAGGAGATGCAGCAAATCTTCTACATCTTTTTTTTACATTCTCCTACTTCTATGTCCTTCTACACACACACACACACACACACACACACACACACAGTTAGGTTTCTATACTTTGTAGGGACTTTCCATAGACATTTTATACTGTACAAACTAAATATGCTATCCCCCAACCTTCACTTAGTATGTTAAATAATCAATTGTCCCTCGTGGCGACCGCTGACTGACCCCACAATGTAGGTGTGTGTGACTTTTACCCTCATTGTGGGGACATTTGGTTTAGAAAAACAAGACCTCGCACACACGACCTTACATTGGGCACCCTCTTCTCTATGGACATCATATATTTGAAACCACATACCTTTTGACCAGTGATATAAAGCAAGTTAATGCTTTCAGACCTTCAACACATTGTAAACATGATTTAATATAGAAGTGGTCCTGCATGTTCCTGGCATGAATGTTCTCCATCTGCAGGAGAAAGGAGAGTAACTCTCGTGTGTGTGAAGACATCAGCTGACATATGGCTCTCATCAGCTTCTCACCATCTCATTTCATCTGAGAACATCAGCCTGAGGATGTGCTTCCTCCTCATGACGACACTTTTGTTTCTTATCCGCTGCAGATTCACCGTTGTGTGGGGCGACAGTAAACATTTAAAACCCTTGAAACAGTTAAACTCTTTTATAGTAACAGCACCGTTAGTCTTCAGCTGTTGTCTTTCCACGCATGCACCAGACCTCCAAACCTCTTGAAATTATTTATTCATTACTTATATGTAATGGAACCTTCTTTCACCCACAAGAGCTTCTGTAGATGTTTCTCAAATATGTTCTTTAGAAGTTCTTCAACATTCACTACATGAACTCTGTGAGGTAAAAGCTGCTTAAAACATGACAGTGCACTATGTCAGTCTTTATGAGACCACAAAAGGCCTTCTGCAGTATTACGTCTAAACGCTTGCTGAGAGAACGATAGAGAGAGATACTGAACAACAGTGCAGGAGAGAGAGACATGCAGTGGTTTGCATTTAAAAACCTTTTTCCTTGAGGATAGATGTACATATATTTAAATGGTCTCAAACCTTCTTACCCTTGAGCATGCTAGGCCCTCGCCTTCCTCGCCAGGATATTTGTATGTTTTCATAAATAAACTTCCTGTTCTGCTAAGAACTGGGTTTCTGTGCCTGGTGCAGCTATAAACTAAAGCCTCATCTGAGAGATATAGTCTTATTTCATGTTTTCGCTGAGAGCAAGACCATTAGGGCTGCAGGAAATGGTCCTCCTTGGAGAAATCGTGAAGGAGATGTATTTAAGAACAGTTTTGGTGAATGAGATGGGGCAAATTTTAAGATCTTCGCAATATTTAAGAATAAGTTTTTTCACTTGTTGATAGATTTCTGTAGCCCTATTGCAACAAAATTAAACACAGATGCTGTGGATCAGCTGTGTTATTATTGCATTATATGTATTTGATTATTCTTGCGCTGCCCCAGAGGATCATGGGAAATGCTGTGTCATCACAGGCTGTCACCTCCTAAACTGAATAAATGTTCTTGTTGTGTAGCTGTTCTTCATCAATGGCAATCTCATAAAATGCATGGAAACTGAATTGTACACTCTTCACAAATAAAATGTTTTAAAAATGAAACGGTTAAAAATTTTGACCAATAGTAATTTGCTTTCACCATGAAAATCCAGGGTATCTAACTGATAATTACGCCATTGTTATAGTGTTTTACCTCATAAATACAGAGACTTGAAGGCAACATAACTACATCTTTGTCCTGTGTAGACTGAGCAGGTGTGTATGTGCGCTCATAATGTATAGCCTCATTATAAACCAATAGACCCGCCCCTCATTCATTAACATACATATTACAGAGCAGTCTATCAGTTACCAGCGGCCAGCATGACTGACTGACTGCACAGGCATGTCAGACCTGCTCTCACCAGCCCCACAGTGTGATTTAAGTCGACCGCTCTTGTGTGACAGCACTAGTGCACTAAGTGAACATCACCTCATTTCTCACCTGTCTCCAACATACACCACATGATTGCTAAGGTCAGAGGTCACAGCCCTTGTAATCCATCATGTTGTCATGGAGACAAGTTCATTGGCTATAAGGAAAGTGTGTGTGTGAACGTGAGCCATTTGCTGTCTTTGATGTGAGATGCATGGCGAGATAAATTGATTAGCTAAATGCTGTGTTTGCTGGTGGGCTTTTTCTATGTGTGTGTGTGTGTGTGTGTGCATTCTGTGTCAGTATTGACACATATGGATGTATTTAATAATTAATGGTGCTACTGGGGATGGGGGGGATTTTAAGTGCTTTCAACATGTATGCCCAAACCATTAATTGAATAGTTGGATCTGCACTTGTTAGGATGCGTTTTGATTAATAAACACAACAAGATTAATCATGTTTCAGAGTGTTTCTCGAATTGCACTATATTAAATGCTAATGGATTGTTGGTTTTACGTTGTATTTTTCAGAGAGGTTGTGGTAGTAACAGTAATAGTAATGCTCTGAATAATTGATTATTTTACTAGATGTAAGTAATATAGTTCATTAGCTATAGCTTTATCACGGTTGCCTAGAAACAGTAACTTAGCACCGTAACACAAAATTCAGATAAAGTGTGACCGTGTGTGTTTTTTATTCCTTTTGCATGTATCTGTTTCATTCATTATGTATCTGTTTTAAATGTGTACAGTTTCATATATTAATCTCATGAAATCATTGTGTGTTCTCTGTAGATCTGTACTGTACGCTGGAGGTGGACTCGTTTGGCTATTTTGTCAGCAAGGCCAAAACCCGTGTGTTCAGAGACACGACAGAACCACAGTGGAATGAGGTGAGCTGCTCAGATCTGTGTCCCTCAACCAATCACAAGCATGTATCTGTGATTAACTCGTTTCTCCTCCAATAGGAATTTGAGATAGAACTGGAGGGTTCTCAGTGTCTGCGGATCCTGTGCTATGAGAAGTGTTACGACAAATCAAAACTCAATAAGGACGATAACGAGATCGTGGACAAGATCATGGGCAAGGGCCAAGTACAGGTAGGTCAAAAACCCAAGCACACATGAAAGCAGGTGGAACATGCTTGGGAGTGTGAGTTTGCCCCACCCGACTGGTATAGATGACAGCATGGACTTCATTTCTAGAGATTGTCTGATGTGACTCATTAAATGTCTAGTATTAGTGTGTGCTTTGCAGGTGCTGTGTTGCATTACTGCCTGAGATCTCATGGCTTAAATAGTTTCTTTGTTACATACGTGGAAAATGCCCCAATTAAAATGAGCGTGTATGTGTTGAGGACAGAGCGCGCATGTGTTTTGTGGTCCTTGGTAGACATTAGCAACAGTTGTCAGGAGTGACATCAACCTGTCTCCAATGTTCCTAAAAATTCCCTTGATGGAAAAATTTGAAAAGATTGTGAACGTTCGATCAAGCGTTTTTTGTACGGTAATAAATTCCTCATTGATCTCATGTTCTAATGGCAGCATAATGCTACTCCTCTGCTGTCATTGTTCATCTGTCTGTTTGGGTTAGCAAGCGTCCGCGCTCCAACTTCCTGTCAAATTGTTATTCTAAAATGGTTCCTCACATTCTTTTTCCTCTTTTAACTCTTGGGCAGCTTATCAGGTTCCAAAATGAGGTGGATTTACTGCAGTGAAGGTTTATTTTTGGTTTATGTTTGTGATTTTCTTTTGAGTTCATAGCCAGAGGTGAACTAAGAGCAGGAGAGTTGATAAACACACACACACACACACACACACAAAACCACCAGAGGCTAAACACACACACACACACAGACACACACACACACACACACACACACACACAGACACACACACACACACAGACACACACAAAACCACCAGAGGCTAAACACACACACACATCACTGTCCACAGAGAGAGAGAGAGGGAGAGAGAGAGAAAGATTCATAGTTTTTGTCTTTGAGGAACTGAGATGCAGATGAGAGGATTTCATGTCTCTGAGGGTGCAAACAAAACTGTAGCTTATCCTCATAATGATAAAATAAAAATTATCTGTTAAGGATCGCTAGTGTTCATCATATTTACTTCTACAGATATTTTCATTTGCATTACCAATTATTAAAGGAGCAAAGATCAGCTGTTTATTTAACCTGTAGCCTGGTGTGCTGGAGCTGTTTTGAAGAAAGTTCACCGTTTTACACAGATTCACAGCGTGAATGTGCGTTTGTTCTGAAAATCAGCTTTTATTTCCTCATACCAGAAACCGAGACAAGCACCTCTTCAAAGTGAGAAGGGCAGAACTGATCTTCTATATATTCGGTACATTTCACACAAAACTCTTAGTATGGGTGACCCATGGCCTGTGCTGTGAAGTGTATTTTAACAGGGAGATTTGATTGCTTGGCCTTCTAGTTAATACCTTCCATCCTGTACAGGAAGACAAGCGGCTTCTGATACTACAGTCACTCTCACAGTCACTCCCTCACTGTGAGAGGACTTGTTTGCATTCAGGCAAAGTCTAAATAAAGGAGGTGTGTAATTTAGTGGTGGGTAATTTGGGACAGAGGCAGATTAAGATTCATTTTAGAGACATTTACAGGTTATTACAGACTCCTGCCCAGCAGTCCCTCAGGCTGTTTGTCTGTAATACATTTACAGGAATCAATGTGGGAGCCTAAAAACTTTCTGGATCCAATATGCGGTAACATATTCGTTGAATTAATGGTGTCTGCTTAGGAAAGAGTCAGTTTTACTATTGCTCACACTTTAGTTATGAGATAGGAACAAGAACCATAACCGTAAGCATTACAATTTGGAGAGCAACTTCTCCTGCATCATTTGGCATGAATGATCCTTCACATTATTGAGGCTAATTGAGGGGTGTTTTTGCATTTGTACTTTGGTTTCTTTTGTTGAGTTTTGATGACTAAAATGCAAAAAAAACGTCCATAGACTTCCATTGAAGGAGGGAGCCAAGCCATATCCAGGCACCAGAACAACATGGAGACCCACTAGCAGCCGCCCATTACACCTTAGCAACTGCACAGCAACCACACCTTTGCAAATGCATAGCAACATCTTAGCAGCCACCATTACACCCCAGCAACTACATAGCAACAGCTTAACAACCACCCAGAACACCCTGCCAACTGCATAGCAACCACCCAGAACACCCTAGCAGCTGCATAGCAACACCTTAGCAAATACCCAGAACTGAGAGATCTATAACACAGTCTATTCATTAGAGGTCAGGTGTCCCTTCCCAGGACACACAGCCTCTGTTTATATACTTCATTGACTGATGTATGTCTCTTCCATGGCTCCAGTAGTGCTAATGTGGAATATGATCATTCACGCTGTGTTATAATGATGCGCTCCCATGTGAGGGGTAATGAGTGTGGAGTGGGCTGTGCTGCACAGCTGTGCTGGATCATATAGATCATTCAGAGCATATGAGACACGTTAATGAGTTCATCATGTGTAATTAATGTCATATTGCACCTGTCCCGTGGTCTTCTCTAAACCTCATCAGATCACCTCTGATGCGATCATAACTGTGTGCTTCACGTGTGTGCGTGTCATGATAATTTCATGTTTTGTGCACATGTAACATGTTTTCTGGATGTGAATTCTGGATATGTTTGCACATATATTCATTAAGAACAGTAAATATGTTTTATATATTTAACTTACATGGTGCACTCTGGTGACACTACTGAACTACTGAAAGGATGATAGAAGGAATGACAGGCAGAGCTCATTACTGTAATTACTGTACTGTAATAATGTGTTGCACTGTGTTATCTGTCTATTAATTCATGGGATGGAAGGAAGAGTCAAACAGCTGAAGCTATAAACACAAGCGTCTAAGCTAATGAAGGTTTATTCTTTAGATTATGTAATGTTGTGTTGCGGTCGTGGGTATCTGAGGCTGGTCTTCTGTTTGAATCTTGCCCTCCGAGCGTCTGTTTTCTTAACTGCTCTGTTTGAGCTGGATGAAGCCCAAATGTTTCCTTTTCCTCCCTGGAGAGATCCGGATTTAACAACTTTCTGACTCATACATGTAGAAATCCTTAAATGGTCATATTGTAACCGTTCCCTTCTGTTTTTAATAAACCCTGTTACTGCAGTCATGTTTTATATGGAGATGGGAAAGCTTATATGTTCACAAAGCAGCATGATCATGATTCATGTTTGAAACGAGGGGAGTTTCATAAGATGTTGCCACTGACATGAATGAATTCTTATAAAAATATCATTATCACATCTTCATCTGCATTCCTCGTGCCATGTCTTAACCAGACCCAAAAAAAACTTTTCCCAAAAAAAATTCTGTGCACTGACCCCATCCGACAGAATAACATCCACTTAAAACATAATTCATGTTTAATGTGAGTATGTGTGCAGTGGGGTTTTGGACCAGTGAGATTGGCCTGTGGGTGGGGCTACTCAAATAACCATGGTAACGATTTATCACTTGAAGGTGTGTTTGTACTGAAAGTGGGTAAGTAAAGTAAAGCTTTGGCTTAAAAGCGCTGTGTTGTTGATTGCCACTGTAGTAGGCATTCATATTCTACTGCTGTATCCAGTTGTTGCAACCTGCATATCTCCCTAGTGGCTTAGGACTACTGGAAGATGACCTTTGACCCCTGGGCCTTTCGTCAGTATTTATCTACTAAAGAGCTTTTTAAGTGCTGTTGTTTTTGTGCAGGCCAGAAGGAAAGAGTTCGCCAGCCAGCACTGCTCATGGAAATCTAATCAATCAACCTGTCTAGTTTTACCATTTAACTGCAAACACACACTTGTCGTGTCAAATTAAGCTTTAAGGTGGTTGACAGTAAAGATGTGGATACATGCGTGTCGTTCCTCGTTCACACTTACTGTTACATGGACTCTCTTCATAAATAGTGTTTGAAGTCTTAGGCTTATAGTCCGTTTTTTTCTCTTTAAATGCATGTTGAAAGAAGGTGCCTAACCTAACAAAATCTATATTTTGCTATCTGTCTGTCTGTCTGTATTTCTATATGTATATACCGTATATTTCAGAGTGTTTTGATTATATATCTTATATTTCCTGCACAAGTATTGAAAAGAGTTGTTTTTCTTTTCTTACGATAGCATTTCATGTGTTCAAAACTAGCTCCTTTTCACGCTGTATAAATTTTGTTAGATTGTTTATCATATCTAATAGTTCTCTGTCTAAAGGATACGAAGTTTGTGCCTCCCTTGACTTATATGGAGTAGTAACACACCAGTTTGTGCTCCATTCAAAAGTGTCTTCAGTTAAAGCACATCTGAGGGTTGTCAGCCTGATAACAGCATCTCCAGACATTTGAAACACTTTTATCATGTGACATAGATATAGACAGACAGTGATTTAAAGCTGTGCTTCTCTCTGTAGTGCCTCATTATATAACGCCACCGATGACAAACCACAACACTTCAGAGGCAGGAAACATGTAAGATCACATTTACCCCTCTCTACAGCAGCCTCCTGCCTGTCCCTCGGGGTTTCGTGTCGTTTCAGTTCGTGTGATGTGTTGTAGTATGTTGTTCTGGTGTAGACTCAGGTGTTATAAGACTCAGGATGGGGTCAGGTCTGCTATCTATAAAGTGGTCATTGCTGTCACTTGTCAAACACAGTGCACTACAATGTTTCCTACAATTAGGGTTTACTGAGGCCACATTCTACACTGTGTGTGCCCCGTTTATTTCCTTGCACCAAAAACATTGGTGGTAATTTAGTTCAGGTTGAGTTAAACTGTCAGGAGAGTTAAAAGTTTAAGTTAAACTGCTTGTTGTGAGGAATTGTGAGTTATTTTTCAGTCCTGAAATAATACAGAGTAACTAAACAGTTTGAAAGAGTTTACGAGACGGTGGCTCCTACATTCTCACTGTTAGTCCATTTGTAGAACATCATGTCCTGTTTCAGTCAGTATTCACGTCAAAACAGAACCTCATCTCACTCTGCACCTCCCCTGCCCATGTTCCCTATGGAGGCCCAGCAGGGCCAAATAACAACCAACAACCCCATCACCCTCCTGTTCACTTTCTGAGCCAAACCTGTGAGATCAGCTTCTCAAGTTGGAATTGTGTGAGAGAACAGCACAGGGTTTTAGGAGCTGAGCTGCACATGACAGGAAACAGAAAACTGTAAACCTGGAGAATGTACAGCCCACTGTTGCCCCAAAGCTTATCGGCCATGTAGAACATTTGGCACAATAAACAATAATTCAGTAGGTGCCATAATGAAAAATAGGGCTGCAGGTAACAGGGTTGCTAATTTGGGACCAAAGAACAAGTTGTTAATTTGCAGTTGTTTGTAAATATTTACCATAAACTAAAGAGACATGTTTGTTTGGTATTTTTTACCAATTTGGTAGTTTTGTCAGTTTGGTAACAGAGTTGAATAATGTTCCACCCTGAAAGAGTCAAAATTTTGTTTCTTTTTAGTGTCACAATTTTATAAAATAATACATTATTGTAATTTGAATTTGATATGGAGAACAGTTAAACAGGGTTGTACACAAAATGTAAAAATATGCTAATGTGAAATATTAAATATTACAGACAGCTGATAGTTTGGTTTTGGCCTTTCTACATTTGGCGCATCTGCAGGGTTTTTTGTGTTTGTGCACATACACATTGAGAATGAATGCAGGCTGTGTTGTTGTTCTTTTTCACTGAGCAAAAACGTGTCTTGATGTAAATAATATGGTCGGTCATTAATCATCGACTCTCTGACCATCATTTTGTTTTGTAATATGTCACATTACCTCTGTTTCTCTCGTTCTCTCTCAAATATCTCTCAGTCCTCCAGCGGCCCTGAATCTATCACCCCCGACAGATGGGTGTTTTATTGTGCCCCCAGACACATGCACTGTGGGGTGCACACAATAACAAATTGGTGGACAGATTTGTTGCATATAAATGCCATCAATTAGCCGAAGCCAGCTGATGCTAGTGGCTGTCAGTGGATACTTATGTGTTTACATAGGAAACATTTGTTTTAAAAGACAGATCACTACAGATATATATATATATATACACACTATATATATATATATATATATATATATATATCTATATATATCTATATATATCTATGTATATTTATGTATATTTGTGTTTTCGGAACGGTTTTAAGCAAGTTTTTATGCAGTTGCTAGGGTGTTTAGGGTGGTTGCTAGGTTGTTGCTTATTGGCCCAAAGATACCACTCCCAGATCTGTGTGATATGAGGTTTAATAAGCTTAGAGAAGCAATCTATCCTCAGCAAGCAACGTGGTTTCAGTTTTCATTTACTAGTATCAAAGTTAAACACAATTTTGGGGTTTGTTCAGATTAAAATAGTTCTTCTTGTCTTAAACACTGCTAACTACTTGTATTTCCCTGCAGTTTTCATCTGTCACATTTTATTACATAAGTATTACAACTGTTTTCAGGTAAATTCACTGTGTTTGTAGTCTGTTCACATGTTGTCTTACCTCTTAGATACATGATTACAGCTTTCCCAGTTTCTGGAATGAAGATTTTTCTATTTAAAACCATGTGTAAAAATAATTCGGCAATAAAGCAGAATTTAGCAGTAGGGATGGGATATAATTGGGTCATGTTTAGACAGGAAGTGGAACGCCAGCCCTAGCGAAAACATCTTAATTTAGCTGAAATTCCCAAAAATTCACAGACCTGCCAGCAAGTGTTTATCAGAGTCTTTCTGGAGAAACTCTAATCAGATTGACTATTTATTGACCGTTTTATTCCCTGAGTGAGTGAGCAGTGGAACAATGGGCCACTAATAGAAGTGATCCACTCTGATCCAGAAACATAGAAACATGTCCTATCTCTCTCTCTCTCTCTCTCTCTCTCTCTCTTTCTCTCTCTCTCTCTGTCTTTCTCTCTCTGTCTCTCTCTCTCTCTCTCTCTCTCTCTCTCTGTCTTTCACGTTATCTCAGTTTCTAGCTTGAAGAGCTCACAGCAGTAAGATTAAAGGGATTTATGAAGCTGTGGAGGAGAGAAACATTACAGTTCCACACTGTATCCCTCTCTTATATTCCACATCACTAGTGTAAATCAGCTCTTGCATAAACAGCTCTTGCATCTACAGATCCCTAAAGCACCCATCGTCCACTAACATGTCCTCAACAGAACCGTTTTCTTCCTTCAGTCAGAGAGACCGTGATTGCCATCATAAGAAAGATTACATAAGCACAAGCAGAAACAAACAGCTGTGATGAAGTCCAGCTGGAGTGTTTATTCAATGAGAAAAAGAACAAAGGGTTTATGAGAGACTGATGATGAGAGAGAGAGAGAGAGAGAGATTGAAGAGCATTGTGCAGATTGTTCCTCATAATGTTCTATGTTATTAACAAAAGACGGCAATATTTCATGTATGATCGCACCATTCTCATTAAACCACACATTATGCTCATAGCATCTCTGTGTGAGCACACGGCTCGATTTAGCTTCTCTTTAACTTCTTTTGTCTGTAGGAGCGCTCAAGAATTCAGAACAAATGAACAAATGAACGAATGAATGAACAGATCTAACTCATAGATTGACCTAAATGAGCTCCGATTGTTAAATCAGAGACGTGTCACAACCGTGAGATAGCAGCGTTTTGTCTGTTAGCAAATCCAAGAAAGAAAGAGAGAGAGAAAAAGAAAGAAAGAAAATAGAGAGAGAGAGGGAGAGATAAAGAAAGAGAGAAAGAAAGAAAGAATATGGAGAGGGAGAGATAAAGAAAGAAAATGGAGAGTGCGAGAGAGAGGGAGAGATAAAGAAAGAAAGAAAGCAGTAATTCATGAAGGAACAGATCTAACTACAGACATTGGCCTAGATGAGCGCAGAATATCTAATCAGAGATGTGTGAGGTTTCTCTCGCAGAACAACAGAAAGAGCACATGAGAACAAAGAGAGAGAGAGACGGCAGGCGTTCCAATGAGCGATGTGTCAGCATGTCAAAAACATAAATCAGTGAGGGGGCAATGTACCCGCAGCTCCACCCCACCCCCCCTGAGATCTGCAGAAACCCCCCGGAGAACACACCCGTCACACACACACACACACACACCAGACCAGACTGTCCCTCCAAAAACACACCCGCACAGTGTCCAAGACAAAACCTTTACCACATCTGCCCACCACGAGTCAATTAACACAATTTACTGGCCATCAAAATAGTGTGTTATTTTATTATGTTATTTCCAAAAATACTTGTATGTAAATGACACTGCAGGTCATTGTGTCACTTACACCATTACAAACAGTCCAAGTGTCTCTGTTACAAACATCACCTCCCTCAACAATCACATTATGAAAACATGCCTACATATATCTTCCTATGTAAATGTCATATATTTGTTCATTTAAGTGTATTATGATGCAAATGGCAACTTGCCAAAGCTACACATGCCTCTTGCAGAGTGTTAATTTTGTAATTTTGGACCCTGCATGCACATCTTCAAGAGAACAAAGAGGCCAAGGTTTGTGTGTGTGTGTGTGTGTGTTTATAATTTCTCCTGCTCTCTTCTGTCTGTTTTTGCTCAGACATTGTTTACTTGCTATCTTTGTTTGGATTCGCTGCTTGTGTGCGGTGACCAGCACGGCCTTCATTCTATATTTGAAGGTTGCACAGCGTAGCTTTTTACTCAGCTGGTGGTTTAAAAACCAAGCGTAGCCTGAATCCAAATTTTTCCTTTTCTCCCTTTTTATGTTTTAAATTATATTTTTAAATCAAAGCAAGTACAGAACATTCCATATCCCGACCTGGAACGGTTCACCCAAAGGGCTGTTTTATCCTGTGAAGTTTGTGTGTGTACGAAAAGAGGGAGAAATAACTGATAGTTTTTGTGCCTGGAGCGCTTCAGATGACGGTTCAGGAAACGCAGAGCCCATGAGAGCACATCTGAACCTTCAGTCTTTCTTGAATACCAGAGATGGTTGATGCAGAAGTGACAAGAGGAAGCCAGAGAGCATTCCTGCGCTCGCTCGCTCGCTCACTCCTCTTTCTCTCTCTCTCTCTCTCTGTCTTTATGGATAGCAGATGATAATGGTATGAGGACTCAGTGTGTAAAAGCAGTTATGATGCAGTAATCTCTCGTGGGTCTTAAAGATGCTCTTTTTGTGCTTTACAATGTTACTTGTCATGTTCAAACTCTCACTCTGTGCTTCTTGTCAAGCTGATGTATGTTGCTCCAGTGCATTGCGTTTGATTCAACATATCAAATAACGTTTGCAAACACGCAGTTCTGGACCTGTTCTCAAAACTGACTGTGTGTTTCTCTTCGCTGTTTTTGCAAATACTTTTAATTAAACGGTCCAAAGGTTGTATTTATTGTATTTATATGATGTCAATTACCTTCAGATTCACACAGGTAGCAGAGTAACCAGTGGTATAATTCAGCACGTTAACCACGTTCCACTATGTTTGACACCCAAAAGCAGTCAAAATACAACTCTGAACAGCTTGTGTGTTGTTTCATCATTTAGAATCTGGATTTTTGCATGAAAAATGATTCTTTCAAATAAATGCTAATTGGTTTGATTCTCTGTGATGTAATGCAGTGACGTTCATGCAGTTTAACAGTGCTGTAAATGTCTTTTGCAGCCACTGTACATGTGTTACTGATATAAAGAGAGACACAGGTGCCACATGCTGCTGCAATGTGTGTGTGTGTGTGTGTGTGTGTGTGAGAGAGAGAGGTTGGTTGGTTAAGTCTTGTTCCCTTGGCACTCTAACTGGCCTCCATTCTTTTCTCCTAAGGACACAGTGAGCTCACACACACACACACACACACACACATACACACACACACACACACACACACACACACACACGCCTCTAGGCAGCCGTTTCCATTCGACAACCAGCTAATCAGATTTCCTATTATTAATAGTGCCAGAGTTTTGCCCTGAATGTAATCTGTCCTTTTCCTTTTGTTCTCAGAGGAACCGGGACAGAACCGGGACAGAACCTTTAGTGATTCTGCTTCTCCCACTCGTTTGGTTTCAGCTCTTTTCAGAGTTTCTCATCTCGTCTTTTTCTTCTCTTTCTGCTCTCTGCGCATTTCCTTTTCATCCCTCCTAACTTCCTGCCTGTCCACCTCACATCTCAGTTTCTCCTCGCCAGAGTCCAGCCCAATGTTTTCTTTCTGTTGATCCACTGAGAACAGTCTCAGACGACGTGTTGTGTGTTGAAGATGATCACGTCCAGATAATCAGCACACTGAGATTGTTCTTGGGTGGGTTGTGTGGTCCAAGCTCAGGGTCAGAAAGGTTGCTGGTTCAGACACCACAAGGAAGCTGAGCTTAACCATTGTGCCCTGAGCACAGCACCTGCCTCCAGGCAGTCGAAATTGTACTGTGCTGTACTGTACTTTACTGTACTGTACTGTAAGGTCACAAACATTGCAAGTACGCAGAAGTGAATGCTTGGTCGACACATTGCGAGTGTTCCTTATGTACATAATTGCATAAATGTGATGGTAACAAACGGGGCGATAGACCCCTTCAAATGTCTGTGCCATTAACCCAGATGTGCTGTTATTCTTCCAGTTTTACATTTACAAAACATTTCAGCATTTAAAACATTTATCATTTTGCCACAGAAATCAACATTTACATGTAGGAATAGATCTGAAGCTAGGGACAGGTGAACCGTATAGGTTTATTTGGCAACAACGTTAAACAAAGTTAAACAGTGGAAAGTTATTCAGGTGTATGCAGAACTATTTCCTGTATGTTTTAAATATGTTGGCAGTTTAACTGCATGCTACTAACATCAATAGCATGACAGCAGTTGACCTTAAAGAACTGATGATGATTGACATCTTTTTACAATGTCAAAAATTCTTTAAAGGAGATAATAGCATAATAATGGCCACTCTCGCACCCTTGCAGCTTGGACTATTGGATTATAAAATGCCCTCTGACAGATTTCAGTACACAATCACACTTCTGCTTTTACATAGTTTTGTAAGTCTCGTTGGATAAACGCATCTGCTGGATGACTTACTTGCCCTCAAATCCCTGCCTGGAACTTCAGCAGAACACTTTGTGCCTGTGGTTATGGGTTATGTTCAGTGGCTGTGGTCCAGATGTTCTCACTGCTTTCTGTTACACGGGGAACCATCAGAACATCAGAGCAAACTGCTGCTAGATCTTCTGAAACTTCTGCTAGCTCAGCATCAATGGTTGATGTTTCTTTCACTGTATGTGGAAACACTGAACGTACACGTTTAATTGTGTTGTGTGTATAATAAAGTGTGTGTGTGTGTATAATAAAGTGTGTGTGTGTGTGTGTGTGTGTGTGTGATGTTGACATGCGGATGTGCAGCCCCAGTTGAGGAGCATGAACTATTTAGCCATCAGGCTGTTGCTTTAAATCACTTAAACAGCACACACTCACACACAAACACACACCGTAAGACATTTATTGTCAGGGGAATTCTTAAATAAATTATTTTAAAAAAAGACAATCGGCTTCTCCATTGTGAACAATCCTGTGTGAACCCAATCCTAAAGTTAACCTTTATAAAACACACACACACACACACACACACACACGCTGCAGTCTATGTAGACCTGACATTTTCCTCAACTAACCCTTTAAGGTCACCACTGGTTTGTTCAGGTTTCTTGAGTGCTGTAAGCTCTGTTACACACACATGTCGGCAGCAGGTCACCGTTTGGAGAAATCTCATGGTTATGTTTAGATTTTATTTCACTCCAAAATGAAATGAAAGAATAAAAACATATTGACTTTTAGGATCATTAAGATTTCATACTATAATTGAATTTCACTCATTACCGTAATGTACTGTAGTGATTATGCACTTTTTATGCACAATTTTGTATTAATAAGATTAATATAAATAAGAATGTTTTTTTGGATTACTGTAGGCTACTGAAAAGGCAATTGTGACCTACTGGTCGGACTTACCAGAATGTCACTGGTTCAATTCTCAATGCCGACAGAAACAACTGAGGTGCCCTTGAGCAAAGCACCATACCCGCAATTGCTTCCTGGAGCCACAGTGTCAGGCTGCCCACTGCTCTGTGTGTTTGTTCACAGTTTGCAGTGTGTGTGTGTGTGTGTGTGTGTGTGTGTGTTCATCTCCCCCCACACACATACACTCATACAAACTGGTTTTAGCAAGAGTTCATGAGCAGACTTTTATTTGAATCGTGTTTACTCATTATGGTACATGTTGTGCTGTTATTACTGATTTGTGATATGTGTTTGATATGGATGAAGGCTCTCCACATAGATAAAGACTCTTCGTAACAAACCCAGTATTCCAGTCCAGCCTTTGTCATTACATTGTGTTGGACGTCACAACAGAGTGCGTCATGCTGAGATATCCGGGGCTTGTTTTCAGTACAGGCGTCTCATGAGTGACTTATGATACCACACATATAATTCAAAATCTATTAGTACTGTGAGAGTTCTGTGTCACTTTACCTTCATGAAGTATCTAGGAGAAGTTCTCCGCTGAGATGCAGGTTTTGGTTTTGGTTCTCGGTTGACTTTTCGTCCAACTACGACTAGTTTATTGGTGATGTCAACTGGCATTTGAGTGTGTGTGTGTGTGTGAGAGAGAGAGAGAGAGCTCAAAATTAATTGGGGTAGTAGGTTGAGTATCCTGAGTGGTCATTCTTATCATGTGACCTTTAACATGTAGTGTAAACAGCACATAACTCTATCAACAAGGCATAACAGGAATCCATTAATGGCTGTAGGTTGTGTGTGCTGAGACATGTGATGGTGTGTATTCGAGTGCGTGTTCCTCTAAAGTCTGGAAGGGTTGTGCTGTTCCTTGGCATCCAGAAACTCAGATCCAAATGGGTCAAGACCCAAATAAAGCCTCTGAAGGCACCACAAAAAGAATCGCTTAATCAGAATTGACTCTAATCTTTCTACCTCATGACCTGACCACAGAAAAACCCAAAAGAGAATCAATAATTATTCTTCCATCATATCTAATACTGTAGCTCTCTTGAGCAGAGTCCTGCTGAAGGAGGATGTTTTCAAGGTTTTGAATTGAGAAGAATTTACCTCCTTACGGGGGTGTTGCAAGTTAAGAGTCTAACTAAAGTGCGTAATTACAATCTAACTAAAGTTCATCCCTTTTAAACATGAATATAGAGATGCAACTTGTAGATGTAGTTAAATCTAGTTAGTCTGGAGCTAGACTGCCTGTAGTTAGACTGGCAGCACATAGCACAGTAGCTTGGCTAATCTAGGTCTTCAGGATTACTGGAAAGTTATAGACAGAGGAGTCTGATCAGTGCTGGAGCTAAACTCTGCAGGAAAGTGTATCTCATGGGCCAGAGTTGAAGACCTCTGTCTTAAACTTTGTCTGTGTCACTGCCGCTGACAGGAGTCTCAGACCAATAGATGAAGGTCTTTTCTGAGGTTCTGGCCAGTCTTGAGTTTGAATTTCAGACCTATCCTTCATTCTAACAGTGTGAGCTCATTGTTTTGGAGTTTTGTCATCGCTGTGGAACTCCAGGACAAAGTCCGCATCATCTCCGAACATATTCCATTTACACAGTTTATCGGAGTAGATGTGCTGGAATGTTGATGCACTTTATCAGCCTCACAGATCTTGTGCTGTTCAAATAAAGTGAGCAGCAATAATTGATGTAACTTATGAGTGTATTTCACAGCAAAACCCTGCTTCTAAACATAACTGCTTCCAGGTGGGATGTAGCCTACACACTCTCGCAGTCACCTCTCACCCTTGGACTTCCCACTGCTAATCCAACAAGACTAGAGTCATTTCCGATCCTGAGCCCCTATATCCTGGTCAGAGGTCACAAGGGGTCACAACTTTAGGGGTCATGACATGACCTCTTAGCAGGGGTTAACTGCTTTCATAAACCTGATTCTGTAGTCAGGTTTAGCCAAACCGTCTCCTGTGTTCTTTATTTCTTAAAAAAGAAAAGCATCAAAATTAGTAATGAAAATAAATATGCTAAACCGCTAACATTTTAGTAAATTAAGAAAATAACTTGTCCCACACCATTTGTGCTACATGCATGAAAGATTGTTGACAAGGGGCATGTTGTTACTCTTTAAAGTACAGGTAGCCGCATTTAGGATTTTTAAGCAGGTGCATCTCCTTTGTCATCATCTGTGTGTGTTTATATAAAGCTCAATGCCCTTGATTATTATTGCAGCCCTTTTGGTCTCTTTGTTGTTGCTACAGTAATATAGATTATAGATTACAAGTATAGATCATAAGAAGGCTGAACAAGATAGGACCGAGACATTCTAAGTTTTCCTTATTAATGAGTATTGTTAAAATCCTACTAGATCATATTTTATTTAAAGCCATTAAGATCCCTTAAGATGCTCTAATTACAATCTTTAAAAGCAACGTTAGCTGTGTTTAATCTTTGATAGTTGCTCACGCCTCTTACGTTCTCTGGGTGCTTCTGTTTGAAGCTCTTAGTCTTGCATAACAACTGTCGTGCCCTTCTGAAGCGCATTAGTTCTGAGGACATATCTGTAGGTGTATGTGTGTGATCTGACAGTCCCGTATAAACTGAGAGTGACTTCAGAAGCAAAGTGGGGCATCTTCTGCTTTAAATGTCTCCAAATCAACTGTTGCATAACCTTCAGAGACAGCATTTTACAGCTTTTGGACACATCCCTAAATTATGTCAGAAGCACATGACCACGTGCATACAAAGTACGTCGACTCAAAGTTTATGTTTAATGTGTTTACATGGTGCCATTTTATGTTTAGGTTATGAAAAGGTTTATCCCACCCCTCTGAAACCAGTTACAAGTTACAGTTACAAAATCAGTTCGTGCATTTTTATTCTGATTGAGGTGTTTACAAGAAACATTTTTATTCGGATTTGACCTTTAAACCAGTTAGACCAATTAGAATCGGAATGTGAACGCACCTTACTGAGTGGAAATTAGATCAGATTTCGAATGCTTCAACAATGCGCACGAGACTGTTCTGAATCTGATGGTACAGACGCAAAACTGAGTGTTATGGAGGACCAGATAAAGATGACTGGACGGCTGAATTTGGCTGCAGGCCACCAGTTGACTAGCTCAATATAAACATCAGTTTATCTGTGGTGGAGCATCTGTCAGCAGCCACAGAAATCTCAGCCCACACTGATGTGTGTTGTCCTGCTGCAGACTCTAATAGTGCTCTGTCATGTCTGTTATTTCTGCCCTGGCGCAGGACAGATCAGGCACAAGTGGCACATCTCATAAAGTCACAGCTAAATCACAGCTGTCTCGTGAGGGCGAGAGTGAGGGGGAGAATGACTCTCTCTAAATGCTGCATCGCGTGTGTGTGTGAGATAATGTGTGTTTCCAGTACACATCTCCCATCAGATATCACTGTTCTTTGTAGCCACTCGTCTTTTAATTATAGAGACAGTGGAGAGTGGGCAGGAAATCAGAGAGCCGGAGGAGGATGGAAACATGATGTGGGCTGGACTCAAACCAACGCATCATCGTAAACACAACAGACGTATATAGTGGGCTGCTTTTTAATGACCCAAAATCTTTAATATTTGGTTAAATCCTTAAACCTCCCACATGAGCATGTTAGCTATGCTTACAGAACACATGTGATATCACTACAGACAACTGGGAATTCTTGTACCTCAACTGGTAGAGCTTGTACCTCAGCTGGTAAAGCTTGTACCTCAATTGGTAGAGCTTGTACCTCAGCTGGTAGAGCTTGTACCTCAATTGGTAGAGCTTGTACCTCAACTGGTAGAGCTTGTACCTCAGCTGGTAGAGCTTGTACCTCAGCTGGTAGAGCTTGTACCTCAGCTGGTAGAGCTTGTACCTCAACTGGTAGAGCTTGTACCTCAACTGGTAGAGCTTGGTGCTAGACTGGGTTTGATTCCAATGGATCAAGCATACTAAATACTGTGTAAAATGTGTGTTCATTTACATTTTGTGCACCTCATCTGGTATCAGTAAATGAGATATTTCAGCACTATGTGTAATGTAGCCCGCCGCTTTCTAGATACTGATATCATATCATTGTCTGTTATCTGTGCTTCAGCTCACCCACCAGCAGCAGTCCTGTCTCAAATCTCCCGTGTGAAATCATTCAACACCCTGATGACTGTTGTGTGTGTGTTTGAGAACGTGTGTGTTTGTGTGAGAGAGAACGATGGATAAACAGGCAGAACATAACCACGTTATAGGTGTGCTGTACGCCAGAGGATGTTTTCCTCGCCTCAGTGCGGCTGTAATCATGTTAGCGCCATGCACAGCTCTGTGGAAAAGCTTATTATGTGAATGTATGGCTTGTGTTCTCGGCCTTGACATCGATTGTGTTTAGATGAGCTTTTCGGACACTAATGGCTGTGTTTGCTCACTGCGATCACAGCTAATGCTCTGTCTGTGTGCGGCTCTGTTCCAAATCCTAGCAAGCTGCCTACATAAGCAGCATGTTTAGGCATGTAGTCACTCTCCAGACACAAATGCTGTTCCAAAAAGTAGGCAGCAAAGTGATGCTGCTTTCTAAGATACCTTTTTTGGGCCAGTTTTAAAAAGCGACATCCAACGTCGGTGAGAAAATTCGGTGAGTCGAGATACATTTTGATGAAAATACAATCATATTGAAGAACCAGTTAGTTTTATATTATTTAAATTGCACTGTTTGTTTGATTATTGCATTGTTAGCTTAGCAACATACTAATGCTAACTCAACTAACTAGCTAGCCTTATTTTTAAGACTGATGGTTAAGCTTAGGGTATGTTTTAACACATCTCACAAACTGTTGAGAGTTCTAACCTTTCAGACTAGATTGGAACTGCTTTGCATACTTTGGAACTGAAGCATACTACTTTACTGTACTGCTTTAGGATGCTGCCTAGAAGGAATTAATCAGTGGACGGGGGGGACAGCTCAATAGGTTTTGGAACAGTGGCTATATTTCTCTCAGGGAAAGGCAGATTGTTCCTCTGCGTGTTGTTAAAACTGAAATATTAACTTGTGAATGTTCTCAGAGATGTGCATCTTGTCTCCATCGCCTGGAAGTAGGTCACAGTGCACACAGGCAGTCACACATCAGCCTTGAGAGACACCCTGTTCTGGCCTCAGACAGAAGCCACTGGTGTGTTTAGTGGTCCGTTTTCAGGGGCCGACTGATCAGAGATCAGCTGTAGGCTGTCAGAGATGTTTTAGTATGGTGTAGAGAGACTGATCTGAAAAAGTGACATTTGGATTGTAGAGTTGCTCTGTTCTGACTGATCTCAGATCATATGTAACTTGTCAGACATGCTTGTACTGTCAAGGTTTATTCCGAGATTTACTGATCTGAGTCAGGTATAAGCTTTCAGAGAAGCTTTGCTGCAGTTTTATTTAAAACAGACTGTATTGAGATCAGATCTGAGTGGTTTTACACACAAAATGATCACGGTAAAGTTTGTAGCAGGCCTGGCTGATTTGAGATCAGGTGTAAGTTAGCAGAGACACTTTTATGAAACATTTTTCATCAAAACTGATTCATTAGATCTATACTGCAGAATTTGAATGAAGACGGACTGATCTGATGTCAGGTTAGCTGTATATGCTCTGTTCTTTTTCCCCTTCATCCTCCTGAAGGGATGTTTAGTTCTCTGTGTCTCTGTGGTTCTGCGGAGAGAATCACCTTCAGACAGATGAGACCAATGAGCGCAGCATCTTACCCAGCCGAGGTTTATTCGATTTTCTCTGAATGACAGAGAGGCACTTCCCCACACATTACTGTAGCTGTATGTAACAGCACCGCTGCAGTTAGACACGCTGACTGGGTGAAAGTCAGTAGGTTCGACTGCTACATTGGGGGTGGTTAGGTTTCCAGGTCACTGGTGCATGATTGAGGAGGGATGTACTATTCGGACAACCTGAAAATGACATCACTCACATGACACATATACAAACGTGACAAAAGTAACACCAGTCATTTATAAAAAAAATTTCCTGTTTTGTTTAAAAATACCTGATTGGTGCTCTAAAGATTTGTGTGTAGATTTAGTTTTTATATTATCTAGAAATGAGAAGAAAAAGAGAATAATGGTATTTTATTTTGCAGCCACAGAAAAGAAGCCTATTTTTTCTCAGTGCTATGCAATACGACACCATTTCTAGTAATGTAATGCACACTAATAATAGTTTTAATGACATACATGTCTATACATTATGGTACATTATGGAACGTAATTTATGTTGATTTCTAATTAAAAATTGTCACCCTGGCAAGGGTGAGTGTCATGAGCTGTGCTTGTCATGACAAAATAATGTAACATAAACAAATGTAACGTACAAATATAGCTTGGAAAAAATATGGGCTTTTAAAAGCAGATTTCATTTTCTGAACAGAGACATTTTTTTGTTTTTGTAGTGAAATGTGACCCAGATATTTCTTCATGAGATTCACTCTTTATGGAACATCAGAATTCTGAATCAGTGTAGAAGATCAGAAGTGAGAACATCATTCACATGCGCGTATAACTGAGAGATATAACTGGGGCAATCAGCATGTGTTCAGCATGATCACACACACACACACACACACACGCTAGAGACATTCCAGAATTCTGTTGAAAAGCATTTCTGTCAAGTCTTTAGAAGATGAGAGCGGTGCGTGCTGTAATTTGTGTTTCCGTTGTGATTATAAAAATGTTACGTTGCTAAAATTATTACTGTTTATTGCATCAGAGCTGTTATTAAGTTCTACTTTTCCTGCACAGAATATTGTTCAATTAAAATGTTTATAGTACTGCTAATGCAGTCACCGTGGCAACCCAACATCATCTAGGAATGTGTCAAGGTGCACTAATGCTTCCATGCCCCTCAGGTGCTACCAACACACACACACACACACACAGAAAGAAGGTTCTTAAACCTTCCCGCACATGAAAGCAGGCCCTGTTAATGCACTGCTAATGCTAATTCCCCCAGGATACACCCACCCAACCAACCCTCAGCCAATCACATGAAAGACCAAAAAGCCCATCTGGTTTCTCTAGTCTTGTTTCTCCCGTTCCTCAGTCATCCAGCATCTTTCTGATTCACAAAACCCAGTTTATCCGTGTGTGTACATGGGCAGTAACAGACTCTTGTCTTCATGGCCATTGTTTTAGATCTGATGGATTTTTGCAAAACAGCACTGTGGCAGACTGGTACACATATGATACATGATACAGTGTCAGATGGTAATAACATGGTTCTTTGTGATTACCTTCCATGTACCATTCAGTGCTTGGCAAAAAACAGATGGTATTACCGTGGTACTGGTAATACCAAGTGCCTGGTACATACATAGAGCATTCAGCACATCCTTTACCCAAAACCATCCCCCCTCATACCCCCTCCCACCCGCCCTCTCATCTCCAGCACATCACAAATCTCTCCTCATCTCCATTAACACGCACATCTGTGCTCTTCTGCTCTTCATCGTTCCGGCTCTCTTTGTTCATACTTCTTCTTGTGGCTTCCATCCAAACATTCATGTCATCCCTCAAACATTACTGTGTAGCAGTAGCAGTTTGACAGTGACTGTTACGGTCAGGTTCCCAATTCCAATTAGAAAACATGAACATTCATGGTATTGGTGACTAACTAGTTACTATCTAAACGGATAAGTTACAGAGGGACATCTAGGAAATACTTAATCATTAAAATGAAGCCATTTTTGCATGTGTGTGTTGTTTCAGAGAAAGATAGAACAGCACACGAGAAACATTTTAAAAAGGGGTTCGTTAGGTTTAATGAATTGTTAATTTGGTAAAGTATTTGATGTTCTGGTTGTCAAACCATGAGCATAATGATTGTAATAAACTAAACTTGTGGTTACTGTGTGGACTTAATTCATACAAAATAACCATGGTAGCAGTTATACACAAAGAAAAGGTCTTATTAAGGTCTTATTAAGGTCTTATTAGGAAAATATATTTTCTTTTCTATGGAATAATTATTTTTTCCATTTTCAGTTGTGGCTACTTTTAGAGGTCTGTAGTTAACCATCATTTGTTGAATTATGCTCAAATGCGTCCTCGATTTTATACCCCTTTCTCTCTTTTTATGAGGAACACTTAGACCTTTAAAGCATGCCTTGTTGACTTCACACACTGTGGACGTTCTTCAGAGGAGACCAGGTCTTTTTGGAGTGTCAGTGTGTGTTAAACAGACAATATGATCTCAGAAAGTAAGTCAGTTGAAACAATATATATGACAAAAAAGGACCCGTGTGGTTGACGGGCCCCTTCATGTGCTTCTGTTGTGTGCGGTTCTGGTCCAAATGTCTGATGCGGATGTAGTCATTGAGTCTCCAGTAACCAGTAAGACAAGGTTGAGATCATGATGGTGTGTGTGATATGTTACGCTTTAGACATTGTAGTTCATTTTACCAGTTTAGATCGTGAGACAAAAGTTTTGGACATCGGGTCCTCGGGTGCCCTCAGGGGCCAAACCCTCAGACAGTACAACAGAGGAACACATAGCATCTTAAGGGGGATGTCATCTTAAGCATGTGAAGTTAAAGAAAAATGGCTGTCAGATGAAGACCACCCCCCTCCCTCATACATTGTTGTCGTAACCCTCTGGTTTCTGACAGAGAGAGACAGAGAACAGAGAGTCTGTCCTCGTCGAAACTCTTTCATCCTTTACCTTCACCTGTTTAATGAGCGTCACTGTCAGACGTCTTTAAAGAGCAGAAGGAGATAAAAGAGAACGAGGATCAGAAGCACTTATTCTTCCCTTTATATGCTAAAGTTGAATCCGTTTATTCATTTATTTTGCAGTATTTTTTTACTATGGAAGAGATACCTCAACAGAAACGTCTTTATTGTTGTTGCTGTGCAAGGATTTTACTCTTAAATGCCCGAATACGTTTGAAGTCATGCTTAAACTCCTCTTCCGCATCTCTTCAGTTTTTCCCTAGTGGCTTCTTGTTTTTCCCAGACATTCTTTCCTCAGAACGATGACGCACAGCCAAATGGGTCCGCTGCATTTTATCTCATTTTAAAAATATCCAGTCGCAGTGTTCCTGCGCACTGTTCTACCACAAACCTCAGGAGACACAGTTAAAGAGGAAGACTACTGGCACAGCCGAGAACTGCCAGTGCGTCTTGATCTATAATTACATCACTGACACTGCAGCTGTGCGACTCCTTTGGCTTCTTTTGGCACTTTACGTTTTTCTCTGTTGTCCAGGGTTCAAAGCTGTGCACTCTGATTAGAGGTTTAGTGTGCTATGAGAATACTGTATATGGGTAATAATCGTACAGATTTACTGTAAATGAGTTGTCCAGCCTTTAGTCAGTGCTGTGGCCTATTGAGCTGTAGTGCTCGTGTGGGCAATGCAGGGTTGAATCTGGCTTGCAACATTTCCCACTTCCACTCCTTGTTGTTTCCAGTCCACTCGCTGCTCTCCTCTGAATAAAAACTGGCAAACGGCTGATGTTTGTACAGTTTTGTACAGTACCAGTCAAAAGTTTAAAAACGTTTCTCATGCTCTTAAAAATATTTTAATCTGAAGCAAAATAAAGTTGTGCCAACTTATTAACTCCTGTCATTAGAAAATTACAATTTAATAATTTTTTTCAATGGATGATTTGGACCAAATAAAGATGAAGATAAATGAGAATATATGAGAATTCCTTCAATATGGTTTAAAAAGCATCTCAATGTGACTGTTTAAGAAACTGAGTAATAAAATGTCACGAAAGTATTTTTGTAAATGTTAGGCAAAGGGTGACTACATTTAAAGATGCTAGAATATAACCGGCTTTATTTATTTTGAATTATCTTTAGTCCCAAAGTTACATTTGTTATTTAATAGTTTTATGAGTTACTATGATTCTAAAATGTGTAAACAAAATGAATAAAGTGTGAGGAAAGCTTCTAAACGTTTGGCTGTTACTGGAGGAGTTATTCAAGGACAGTAAAGACCTTCACTGCTCACTTATCTGGCTTTAATTTACACTTTATCAGTCGTCCATCAGACTGAGATCAAACTAATCTGTGGGTTTAAGGCATTAACACACTTGTGTATGCGTGTGTCACACGACATGTCGTCACACAGTCAGGTCAAAGCATTTCTCCATACGGTTAGCACACAAAGACCTTCACCACAGAACACAATGGCAGATAAGAGCTAATCGTGTACTGACATATGCTACACACGTTCAAACGGCCTGTGACATCACAGACTGTAGGACTGAGTGTTAGGAATGGGTGCCACAGCTACAGAGCAAGAATCCTACTTGTAGCTTGTTTTACAGAGTTTCTAGTTGATCCAAACTGATTATTTAGGGTCTGTACTTGGTTTTAGCTGTTCTGAATGGTTTTTAAGCTGTACTACCAATTGATGGGGCAAAGTAATAATACATGTGTAATACACGTTGAACCAACAATAAACCAACATGACCCAAAAACCAATCTGACCACCATATGACCTGTTTTCCTCGAGCAGGGGATGGGTACATTTACTAGTAACATGGCTCTCGTGAGATACAGACTTCTCATTGATGGTTTTGGAGTTTTGCAGGTGCAGATATCATGCAAGTCTGAACATATCTCATGTTTAGATGAAACAGATGCATCCTGGGTAAGATGCATTTTGCCACACTGGTGCTGCATTATTTTATAAATACGCCCATTTAAGTCTCATCACCAGCTGTAGTTTCGGCAGCATCCGCGAGAGTTTCATAAAGAACAAGTAAAACAGTGATTTTCCTGTCTTATGTAATCTGAATGAGCTTTGGATGGAGAGATGATGGGGTGAGAACAAATCCATGGAAGAAAGGGAGAGGTAGAAGGTACTGCAGCAGATGTATCGCGTGTGACTACTGAGAGGAGCACGAGGACCATTGCATAACCACACACACACTTACAAGACACGAGAGCCTCAGGCACACAGCGACACGCACTGTACAGATTACAAACACACAGAATGCTTTGCAACAATCGTATGAGATGATGAAATGTGTTTTTACTCGCTAGCAAGTAGATTTTGGTTTGTCTTTCTGTTGGTGAATTGAAGTGAAAGTGAGCTGGGTCAGGTCCGGTCCTGGTTCTTTGTTCTGTTCTGATCGGTTTGTAGGTGCATCTCCTAAAAAAATACTTAGGTAACATTTTACATTAAAGAATTTACCAGAAGAATTAATTTGCTTATAAAAAGACCTGCTTTTGGATCGTAGGGATTCATGACAGCTAGACTTTGTGGAACTAGATTTGAGACAGCTGAGATTTTACAACAGAACCAGAAATCAAATGATCAACCTGATGTGATGTTTTGTTGTTGCTTGTCATGGTCACAGCATTATCAAACCCTTTTTAAAATACAAGAAGAAATCTTAGTTTTAGGTACTTCTTAAAAATGACTGCCTGCTATCTACCCCAGTCAAGGATGGGGGAGTGCTCTGGGTTAGGGCCAAATTCCGAGCTTGGAGCCCTTCCCCCGGACAGCACGGCAAATATGCATTTATGATAACTTCCAATTACAGGTTAGTGCGGACCTGTGAAAAATGAATGAAATCAGCATAGACTAAAGTCAGCACAACAAATACTGCATGAAGTATTTACTGTTTTTTCACATTAAAGTATTAGGATGTGATTTGATTAAAGAATGTGATACATGCAAACATCATAAATGCAAAATCTTTCTATAACAGGCTATATGTTCTTTACGCATGAAAAAACTGGGTATTTCTTTCATTTTGGGATAAATTATAACCCAGAAACGTTCCTGAGATTCACCTTGATACACAAAGAACATCACTCCTTTATGTCTCTCTCTCTTTCTCTCTTTTCGTCACGCATCCGGAACCTTAGAAAACAATACAGTCAGCTCTCTCTCTCTTCCCTCTCTCTCCCTTCCTCCCTCCTTTTCTCCTCCCACTCTGTCTCCTCTGTGTGTGCGTGTGTGTGCTGGAGATCAGATGTTGAGAGGAGCAGGAGAGCGATGCAGACAGCAGAGGGGAGCGTTAGTTTAACACTCACTGTACGATCTATGAGAGAATGATTAAGCTTGAGGAGAAGAACGAAAATGGAAACCATATTTTTTTAGTCAAGAGCATTTGATGCAAGGAATTGAGTTTTATCTTGTCCGAGTCAACACACAAGAAAAAACTGTATTTGTATTTATACTTGGAGGATTTTGAAAAGTTTGTTTGCGCGCTTGAGAAGCATTCTACCGGTGGTCCGGGGGTCAGTACCGCCCCTGTCTCTTCTCTGTGCACGGGTTCGAGAGGAACACAGTCAGTATGACAGAGATTGTGGTCACGGACTGTAACCTGAACTCGGTGTGCGAGCGTGTGGAGCAGCACTGCTGTGTGGATGATCCTTCAGCCATCAAAAGACACAGCAACACGGGTGCCAGGCTGTGGGGTCGCGTGCGCAGTAAACTGCTCCGACAAAAGGTCACTCTCTCTTTTATTCTCTCTCTCCATCTGTTTCTACCTTCTGGTCTCAAGATAAAGTAGATCGGTGGTATTGTGTGTCTGTGGTAGATCAGTGAGTGTTTTTCATAAACTCATGTGTTTGGAAGGAAAATCAGATTTGCATATTTCAAACTAAATGCTAATTGGGGACCATGGAGACATTTAAACAGAAGTTGTTTCTGTATAAATGTGGCATTTAACTCATTTTACATTTAACTCAAGTTTCTTATGATAGTCCTTTGCAGATTTATGTTAAACAATTAAATAATGGGAAACATGTGTTTTCATGTTTGTACACAAACATAGAAAACATACGTATAAATATATGGCTGCAGTAGTGTGTGTGTGTGTGTTTGCTGGCTGTAGTTAGAGGTTAATTAACACTTTAACCTGCTGTCCTGACATCCTGTGGCAATCATCTATGGATAAAGGTCAATTAATCACACACACACACACACACTCTACATACTACCGCAACATACTGCTATTTCTGAATTAGGTTTTTGCTGTGATAAGATGAGTGTCCTGAAAATTTGCATGTAATTTTGGAGGTCTGCAGTTGTGTGTGTGTGTGTGTGTGTGTGCGTGTGTGTGCGTGTGTGTGTGTGCGCACTAAAGTGAACTGGCGAAATCTAGGTCTCTCCACGTGGGGTATCTGCCCCGCCGGCGCACTGAGCAGTAATTTATGTGTGTAGTATTTCTGGCGGCTAGAACCAAGCATTTATGTCTCTGCTTCAGTCCTGCGTTTGCTCTGCTCTGCTCGACCGGGTCAATACTCTCCTGAGCCACTGACCCAGGTTTGACCATAAGAGACACATAACCACTCCGCTTTACTGATACTGATCTGATCCTGGACCTGTAACATCCATCACCGTCACTCAATGAAAATGGGTACAGCGGGTTTCTCAACTAGTACGTGTGAACAAGATGTATTATTCATGAGAAGAAGAATATGGTGCTTATCTCAGGAGATGAGCCCATCTTGTCCTGTAACTACCTTCTGTGCAGCCTCTACTGGAGCCTCTGGTCATAACATATTAATAAGTGAACCGCAGATGAACCCTGTTCCTCTTTAAAGGCCTTTAAATGCCAGACATATGCGAACGGCTGCTTTTATTCCCCACATAAATCTTGTGCTGCCAATGCGAGGGCACCAGACCCCTGTGGAGGGTCTACTGAACCCCCACAAGCTGTGAACAAGGCCCTGCTGACTGGGCAAATGAAGTGGAGCTGATGAGAGATACAAACGCTGGACCTGCTCAGACAAAGCTGGATCTCTTTCTCTTACCAAATAGTCCTGTGATTGTAACAGTGGTTTTATCGTATGCTGTGATGCAGTCAGACAGTATCATAATGAGTGAGTAGCAACTCGGTAGCAAATTTATTGTTAATGATGTTGATGACAATATTTATGCGTCAGCAAATCGTTAGCATTTCCTGTCTGATGAAGTTGCATTTACTGGAAGAGGCCCAGGGTCAGCCCGGCCCCAGTCTAACATCAGCACACAAACGTCAGTCTGACTCGCACTCCTTCTCTAAATACAACAATAACTGAGGCTTTTTCCCACACGACTGTTTCCCGTACATGCCAAAAGTTCTCCAGAGTACAAGTGGCCTCGTGCTATACAGAGATATAGAATAACAGTGTGTGCCTGGCTGTATTCCTAGCCTTAATTTTACAACACAACCATGTGTTGCTTTTGATGAATAAGATTGTCAGTACATTATGAAGCACAGTGTGATGTTTAATAGCCTTGTGTTGCTACTGTTGTATGTGTATGCTTGTACCAGAGTGAGTGCTTTTAGAGTATAAACAAATAAAACTGAATAAATACAAATAAATAAAGTTCTGGCTGCTTACGGAGTCATGTTATATCTTCAGAAATGCATAAGAGCTCAGCAGCTTTATTATGTAATACCAAACCTCTTTATGTCAGCTGAACCACCAGCCAATCATCTGGACACAAACTGTACAATTCACTTTGAATTCACATTCACTGTATGTGTATGTGGGGGTGGCGGCAGGCTTTATTTGATTCTACTTGAGCAAGCGCTCTCTTTTTTCAGAAATGGTGTCAGAGGGAACTGGCTGTGACTGTGTGTCCGCACATATTACCTGCATTATCTGTTCCATGTTTTAAACAGATTCTCTGT
>JAZGTI010002984.1:0-33419 GCA_036877585.1 Botia kubotai
TCAAGAAACAACTAAAAACTCATCTTTTTCGTCTTCACTTCCTTGACTAATTTACTAACACACCCCTACTTCTACTTCTTAAAAAAATATATATACATATATATCCTTCTCATACTGTGTTGAAATACCCGAGACTTTAAATAAGTCTTTAGCACTTATTTATTGTTGCCTCTTATAGTGATTGAAGTTGCTTCCTTGTCCTTGTCATTTGTAAGTCGCTTTGGATAAAAGCGTCAGCTAAATGACTAAATGTAAATGTAAATGTAGTAGAACAAAATTAAAAGTAAGCCTGTGCATTAGGTGTGTAATTATTACTTATCAATGTACTTTACCATTCTTGTGCTTGATTGGAAATGTAATTTTTCTGTACAGAAAAATCACATAAACTTAACTATACAAGCAATTAGTACAATTACAATATATTACAACAAATTACATTTTGTATCCGCCATGTTCCTTTAACTGACACCCCCCATCCTAAAAAAGGCGGTGCTAGAAGACACTCTCTAGTCTCCCACTGGTAAAAATGTAAATATATCTTGATGTCATAATCTCAGATACACATGCAAGAACACATTGACTCTGGCTAACAGGGGCTTATTATACAGCAGGTGGCACAGTGCTGAAGTACACATGGACAGATGCTTACCAAAGAGAATACTGTTGTGTTCTCCAAGAATCAGCATTATAGAGAACACAAGCCCATGCACTTACTTTCATCTGATGAGCTAAATTCATGGAAGCTAACAGCATTGCTTCAGTTAACAGCATAACGCTATGGACACAAATAAAATCACGTCTGGCTGCACAAAAAAAAAAACTGACATATGTGCATACCTGCTCTACTATACTGCTCTACTATACTGCTCTAAACAAGATGGGGTAAAAACAAGATTTGTCTCATTGCATATACAATACGACTGTTCTGTCACTGCCCCACACTATGAGTGATGTGTCGTTAAGATGCTGTCGAGTTAAACATCAGATGGGAAAACAGCATTTCTGTAGCTCAGTTGGTAGAGCATTGCGCAAGCAACGCAAAGGTCGTGGGTTCAATTCCCAGGGAGCACATGCACTGACAAAATGTATAATTTGAATGAACTGTAAGTTGCTTTGGATAAATATGTCTGCAAAATGCATAAATGTAAACTAAGTTTAACTTGTAACTTGTAAAGACTTCACACTACCTAGCTTTTTTTAAATAAAAGAATGCCCATAATCCTCTCCATATGAAGTGCGGAGCACTTCTGTTGCCTCTAAGTCACTGTGTACAACTCTCACAGTTATTTGTGCCCAACAGTATCTCAAATTGCATACTTTTACACAATTAGCATAGTACAGTATATAGTGTATAGATGGTGATGGAAAGGTACTTATGTACATTAAAAGGCAGGACCCACGGTATAAAAATGCATCTTTATACCACAGACCCCTTGTCGCATTCTGGTTACAACTTTGCATGTTGATAGATTCAATTCAACATTAAAATTGCTTTAAAAAATGCAATTCAAATTATTGTGGCACCTTCACCTTCAAATTCCTTGGCAATGATTTACATCTGAAACAGTTCAAAGAACTACCACAACATTCCTCTTTTCGATTTTATCTAAAAATCGAAATAGCATATATAAAAAGCATTAAAAGATTTGCACACTTTGCATAACATACCTTTAAAATCCACCACCTGGCCCACTTTCCATGCTATTTTAACACAAGTATGGTAATATGTTTCATATTATTTAGAAGGGAGAGTATGCAAATTTGGACACAGCATAACATGCCCAGGCCTCATTGTTTTAGTGCACACTATGATTTCTACTTAAAAACGCAACAGATACATCCTTGCTATTCACAAAGCAGGTTATATAAGAAAATTCAATTATCTCAGTCTGGCTCGTCTCAGATGTAGTGATACAAGGTCAATCATTACATATGTCTGTTTACCTGTAGCCTCAATGTAACGAATGCACTTTTCAATGAAGAGTGGAATGGGCCGGTCAGGAGTGACCACATTGGCCAAAGGAACTCCAAAGTAGCTGCTCTCAGGAGGCTTGGACAGTGAAGATTGACGAGCCTTGGGTCGCGATCTCTGCAAAATGAAGAGAGAAACAGTTATTTGTTTGTTAAAAAATTATATAATTATATAATATAATATATATAATATAAATTATATGATTATATTACATAATTATAACATATTATATAATATTCAAATTGTGTCAACATTCAATGTGTCAACTAGCTTTTCTAAAATGTTTCCATAAAAATATATTGCAAAATATATAATGCATATAAATTAACTTGAACTTAATTGAAAACTTAAGTTTTCCAGTTAAGATAGGTGCAATAAACACACCCATACTTAAGCCACAATCTCAATCTTACAAAAAAATTACAAAAAACAACAATAGATTCAGCCTGGTAATGAAAATAGAAACTATAAATATAAATATAAAAATATAAATTGCAATATCAGTGTTACAGCAGGTTTGTCTTAAATGCAAACAGGGAGAATGTGAAAACAAAATGTGATGTTTTTTTAAATATTAGATCTGTGTTAAGCTTTGCAGTTCAAACACAGCTTAATGGACCTGCTGATATTATGTAATTATTGATCAAACAATATTGACAAAACCATTTATTGCTCATAATTTAATTGTTGTTCTTCACTTAATTACTATTTTCTTGAACTGTTACCAGGAAAAACTTGAAGCAATGTTGATTTAACTGAGAATACTTGCTATGGTCACATGCCATTGTTTTTAGTGAACTTAATATTAATGTTTAATATTTAAAATAAAGGAATTTATTTAACAGCATACTTGATTTTGCTGGGCTATCTACACTGGATAAGAATTGTGAAATGTAATTGGTTTAGACTATTACTAACTTCACAACTCTTAACTGCAAGTACCTATATTTCCTATTCTGAGAAAAGAAATTGTTCCTGCAACCCATTTACCTGCAACCCATTGTCACTCTGTATCACTCACTTTTAATCTTCACTGACCAAACTAATCATTCAAATCTTTGTAACATTTTACACTGCGGAACTCTGGGCCTGAATTTTAACTTCGGATATCTGTAACAAGAATGCTCTGTCTTTCCTTCCCACAATACTTTGCAGCAGTCAGAACATCACGGCTGGTTGGCCAGTTTGTCCACAGTACTATCAGAGAAAACGCTGTGGTGCTTATTAGACCAGGATCTGTCTGCTCCATAGCCAGCAGGCATCTCAGCTTCCTGTTACACTAGCAGGTCAAAGCTCTCCTGCCACATTTACTTCTCCTTTGTTGTCACTTTCCTCACATATTCTACAATTTCCTGCTTCTTATTTCCTTTTTTAAATCTAAATCTCTACTGGCTCCTTTCGGTAGACGTTTACATAATTACCACCCTCCCCCTCTAAGCTCTCAGTAAAGAATCTGTGCTTCAATTACAGTTCACAGGGAGCTTTACTGGCTTGTTATGCAAAAGTAATGCGTTTACCCTGTAATGCAGGCCATCCAGTCGTGGGACATTGGCACCGTGGGCAGTGATATTCAGATTGTGGCATACAGCAAACCAGCTAGATCTTGCTTCACCCCTACTCAACCTGCTCGCAACTTCAGGCATGAGTTCCTGTAGCTTAACAGGTAATGCATCATGCTAGCAACGCAAAGTTCAGGGTTTGATTCTCAGGGAACACACAAAGTGATAAATGTACACCTTGAATATAAGTTCACTTGTTGGGTGAGAAGATTTTAATTACGCCAAATAAACCGGCCTTACAGTCTACAGCTACGGAGACAGAGAACACAGATAAGACAGAAACAGGAAACGCTTGTTCTATCTATCTCAAAATGAGAAAGGGTCAGTCTTTGTTGAAGAGAGCTTAAACCAGTAAAGACCCCTGGGGCTGCTGTCCTGCTGTTTTTTTTATGGATCCCTTATGAATCTTTCTCATAAGGCAATTGATGCAAGCAAGGTGATTTAACCCAATGTCCTCATTTTAACCCCACTGAAGTAATAAAGACACTGTTGTACAATGAGTAGGACTGGTGGCTGAACCCTCTCATATACCCTTTGGCTGTCACATGCTCTCTCAGAGCAGCAGTTACTCAAATGGCTGCTTGTGTGCATGCAGCGTATTATTAAAGTGACAGGCATAATAATATTCTCAACAAAAAAGCAATAACTGGACCTATGGCATTTCTAGGAGACAGCTCCGTATCATCATGCAAACACTCAATGGTTGCTCTTTTATAGCTCAGGAGAATTACTACTACAGGAGAATTGAAAGTTCAGTTAAATCATGTTTCAAAATAAATATTAACCTCGCCTTAGATGTTTCTTTTATGAACTACAAATAGACAAAAATGAGAATTTTACATACAGAAAGAACACATAGCTATTAATTAAATGTGGATAGCTAATGCATCTATATCTTGGCAAATCAAAGCACAGTTTAAGATCTCTTCTAAAACTCTGGAGGAGATACATGAGGTTTGTGGAGTATTTTCTCAGGAAAAACATCAGAGAAACACGAAACATCAACGAAAATCTCTGTCTGCTCTCCATTTTATCTTACTGCTATGAGAAACAATTGAGATACTGAATTGATCTTCCTTACCTTATGACCTTTTTCTTTTTAGTTAAGTCGTTTCTCTCACTGTTTGTATTGCTTTAACCACAAGCCAATGAACAGGCACCACAGCATAACCAAAACTTAATATAAAGTTTAACGGAGCTATAGCAGCAGGTGTGTAATTTGTGATTAGAGCACAAGTCAAACACGTTTCATTCTACCGTCAGTAAAGCAAAATACAGAGAAGGCGCAAGAGAAGAACAAGACACATCCTACAACTATCCCTTTATCATATGCATTTTATTTACTGTATGAAGACAGCATTTCGGCCAAACAAATAATCTGTGCCATTATGTGCTAATGGCATATTCCAAATCAGTTATAAAATCTAACAACAATCGTGTCATAACCTTACAAATCTTACAAAAAACAAAAAACTATCCCAGCTAATGTGCATGTGTGTTCTACAGTAAATAAACAGGCGACTAGCATTTTTAACTGTTAGGCGGTACTTATACATTTCTACCAATGCATACTTAATGTTAAGATTACATTTATGCTTTTGGCAGCTGCTTTAATTCAGAAGTGATTTCAAACCAAATGTTCCCCCGGGAATGACCTTGGCCTTTTGGCTAAAGCCAGATAGATAAATGAACTAGCACAATTCAGAGCTGAAAACAGTTCTTAATGAATTTCAAAGTAACAGTAGTAAAGGTTGTGTAAACTTTTCTTGAATGTTATGAGCTTAACTCATTTTTATGCATGAATGCACACAGCTCAAGCTCTGCTATTGTTATGTGCACACAGCTTCACACAGCTTCTGTAACACTGCTCTTTTCAAGTGCATCTTTTTTGTATGGAAAGTGCTTTTAAAGGGCAAAATCTTTGCTGGAGAATGGCAAAGTCAAACTCATTTTTAATAGGCAGAAACAGAGATTCACTAATAAATTAAAAAACATTAAAATCACTAATATCAGCAAAGATGATAAAAATATCCTGTGCATCACTAATAGCAATTATATGTTGGGTTAAACTGCAAATGAATGCAATAATGTAGTAAACTACAAAAATATAAATGCAAAAAAGAATTTATAGTTTACAGTGCCTGCAGACCCTTTTTGGGAACCTGTAAGATATTTATCAAAAACTTAGAATCATAAAACAATTATTTTGTTTTTATTAAACACATAACAGATATTTACATATATTTAACAAAGCAAACTAGCAACTAAAATTGAAACACATTCTTTGGATTTCCAGCATCTTGTACACATTTGAGCCTTTTTTTTAGCCCACATTTGAGTGGCTATATGATGTTGTGACCCAGCTTTTCACAATTAATTTGCTCAAGAAGGCAAAACAGTTTATTAGAAGGAATTATTGACAGTGTATATTTTTAATATTTTGTCTTATGTAGGGCAAGTCTGAAGGGCAGTACTATGTAAAAACCAGGCTATTTATTAACTTAAAAGACTAAAAGGGTATACTTGTGCCTTGTGCAGTCAGCTGTACTTGATATTGAGTGGCGACAGTCAGACTGTTTTGAACCATCTTTTAGGCACAGTATCATAAAAAACTTTCCTTGTATAAAATCAAGAAAAAGATTAACCTATACTGAATCTGTAATCGTCACCTTAAAATAAGATGTAGCTTGCATAAATGGGCACATAATATTGTTTCATTAAAAATTTTAAATTAAGCTGTAAAAGATTACCTTGGTAGTTCTGCGCAGACTTTTCAAAATGTTTCTCCTCTTTGGGTCCTCTCCTTCTTCATTTAAAGAGCTGTCCCCTTTCTGTGCTGCAAGCTCATCCTCTTTAGCCTTGGGGAGGCCTCCAAGCTCATCATCACTCCCAATGAAGCTTGTGCGATAACTGCTAAACTTTCCAAGCCTTTTGGAGCGATCACGATACAGCCGAGGTTTAACTCCAAGAGCAGACAGTTTTCGTCTCCGTTCCAATGAACTGCTATCAGCCTCACTGTCTGACCCATTGCCAGCACCATTAGAATGACTCTTGTTTGCATTGCGAATAGTGATGATCTTGCCTTGTGTGCTATCATGTGGTACTGAATATATAGTTTCTTCCTCTGTGAGTCGAGGTTTTGCAACTGCATCCACTGGCTCAGCATAGTCAGAAGGATCATAACCACCTTCGCTGCCTGGTGGCCAGGTGACTGAAGGTAATGAGCGCCTGTTAACCCCCATGTCCATATATGAACTGAAGTTTGAGATTTTAGGAATGTCAAAGGTGACACTGGGCTTTGGTCGCACCTGAGGTGGGACTTTGTTGTTAACCTTGTTTTCAAAAGTTGTGATTTCAGAAAAGAGTGAGAAGGCATCACCTTCTAGATCAGGGAGCTTGAAACCACCATGAGTCAAGGTGCCATCATCCCTAAGGGTGGGATATGGTGGGAAGGGCTCAATGTCATCCTCTGAGTCCAGCAAAGTGGTGCTTGGAGAGCCACATCGAGGTGAAGAAACATTCTCATTGGTGACATTATCTGCAACATTGTCATACATGTGTGCTGCTTCTACAATGGTTCTTTTCTCTACTACCTCTTTGAGAAATGTCTGGAAGTGGTCTACTCGATGCAAGCCTCCCACCACCCCACCAGGTCCACAGATCACAGAACTGAAACGGGCCTCAATTTCACTGGCCAATTCCTCCCCTTGAGCAAGATTCTCCCGCACTACTTCAGAATCTGCAAGTTCTGACTGAGTCTCTGCAACAGCAAGCAGCTGCACTGGAATGATATCCTGGACCTCACAAAGGAAGGCACAAAGAGTTTCCATGGAAGCCTTTCGTTTGGCTGAGTATACTGCTATGTAACCATGCACTAATCTGCTTTTACGTAAGGAGAAAGATGAATGATACGACAGTATAGCAAGATCAATGCTTTGCCTTTGGCCACCAACATTTAACTCCAACAGCACTGATGTTCCACTGGACAGATTGGATGAGGGCCTACAGTGCTGGGGCAACAAGAATGGTGACAGAAGCTGATCAACATCATAAGTGTCTCCACACATGAGACACATTACAATTCGTAAGTCAGCCTCTAAGCTCTGCTGAGAATCTCTGAACCCTGCAAGTGAAGGCAGTAAGGGTGGAGAGGTACTGCCATGACTAAGTGAGGGCTTTCGTGTGTCTAAAAGACCTTTTAAAATCTGGCTTAAATGCTTTTCATTTATATTATGGCCATAACCCACACCTGGAGAAGTTGGCTCCAAATAACTGCACTGAAATTTTCCAGCCACTTGCTGACCTTGTTGAATCAGGCTTTGGGCAGTTTCACCCCCAATGTCAGCAATTGAACCAACACCCCTTTTGGTGACCAATAAAAGAGACAAGGGAAGCTGTACTAGGCTACTGTCTCTTCGACTTATGGTTGATTCCCGTAATTTCTCAATGCTGTCGATAACATAGGATAAAGATTCCTTAGAGTTGTAGAGGCAAAGGCACCCATGTGGGGCAAAAGTAGGGGTATGAAAAGAGTTCACTGGAAGGCGCACATTGCCCTCTATTGGTCGAAGAGCCAGTTCATAAGTCCTTCCATCTAGCACAAATCGTTCATCATTGGTGCACAGTGCTCTGATCTCATTTGCTAGCTCTCTTGCAAGTCCATCTTTGCCAAGAATTACAAGATTAATTCTTTCTATTTTACCCTCACCAAACTGTGATTTCCCATCATATGAATATCGTGTGGGAAAGCGAAGGGCTAAAAGTTGCTCAATTTTGCCATCCACACAATGAGGGCTGTTTGGACAGGTTTCCTTGGTAGGATGATAGACAAAATGTATATGCTTGAGGACCAGGGCATCTCTCTCAGCCTGAAGCTTTTGAAGGGCTTTAAATCTCTGCTCCTCTCCAAGAACCTCTTGGATGGCACCCATTTTTTCTTTACTGGGCTTAGCATCAACCTCAAGTTCATAGAACAGCTCAGAGTACTCCAGAAGCAGTTCCTGGAAGTCCTCTTTGGCTTGGTCAATAATTATCTTCTGGTGTTTGTTATAAATATCAAGGTATTCTGGCTCCTCTAACCACTGATAAAACTCTTCATTCATAATGAAGCTACGGGCTTCCTCCCAGGGTTTGCCAGGTGTAACAAATGGTGAGGAGGCAAGCTTTTCTTTGAATTCTCTTCGCATCTCTGCCCGTTTTCGCTCATTACGTAGGTGCTCTAAGTGACTCTCATAGATAACCTCTGCTGCTGGGGTTTCCAAGAGATCCTGGGGAATGCGTTCATCCTTCATGTTATCAATGTGTGGTGTTGTTTCCCACGGTGTGTCATCCAACACAACAAACCAGTGAGAGAACTCCCTCTTAGTCTCTAGAACTTTCTGCACTCCTGACCAACTCAGGTGATCAATCTCATCCAGGTCTGGGACCAGCGAGTTAAGAGCCTGTGGTAGTGTACTGAGATAGATTTTACGCCGCCTTTCTATGTGCTCCTGCTTGAGTCTGTGTACATGTTGCTGAAACAACTTCTTTGCTTTGGAAGTACCCTCAAGGAAAACATAGTCTTTGTACTCGGGGGAAGTCTGCATTCTGCGGTTGATGTTGGGCCATGTTTCATTATGGTTCTTTACAATTCGGCTGATTAGCCATTCATAGCGGTCCTTGGCAGATGCTATCTGCTGACTCTGCTGCTTGAGGGCTTCAAAGTATGGAATTATCTTGGGCTTCCCTCGACTCTTATCTATTAACTGCACCAAGGTAAGGAAGGCAAGGTCAACATTAACATTGGAGCGTGCTGAGGTCTCGACAACCTGCAAGTTTTTCTTTGCCAAAGCAAAGGTTTGAGAGTCTTTAATGTACCGCTCAACCCCTTCATCACACTTGGTCAGGACAAGTACAACTGGCTTCTTGGTTTTAGCTAGCTGATTATATAAATTGGTGACAAACTTCATCTGGTCGTCAAAGTTTCGGTTCATACCCCTACTCACATCTACACAGAGTAAGAATCCATCTACTAAAAGCTTGCCTTCAGGCATTTGCTTTTGCTCAAAGTCTTGTTCTAGTCCAAGCTGATCTGTACAGAAATACATAAGCTTCTCAGCAGAGGCCAGTTTGGTAGAAGCAGCCCGCTTGATATAGGGCTGTAAGGCAGTACTTCGATGTGGCTGGAATGTTTGGTCATCGATGAACTCTGTTTGTTCCACTACATGCATTCGGCACTCAGCCCCCTCCTCCAACATTCGTACCGCCTCGCCCCAAAACAGAAAGTGGTCATTGTTTACCACTCTACCACCAAAGTCACTTGTGCTTAAAACAGATGTGTGGTCCAAATAAAAATCATCAGCACTGGGGCGGACAAAGCGATTACAAAGGCAAGACTTGCCCACTCCGCATTGTCCCTTCTCCTTCTCAGTCCCGGACAAACCTACCACAACAAGATTGTAGGTTGGTGCCCGGGCATCTTGTTTTTTTGCCATCATCATCGTATGACAGCGCTCATCTTGCCATTCCCAGAAGCTTTAGTTGGAATGCTGCTGGGCTGATATTCCATCCAAGTGTTTACAGGTCAAAAATGAATTTCAAAAGATGCAAAAAGTTGCTTTAAGGTTTCATGCAGAGCCAATATGTCCTATGCCCTCAACTGACAAATTTTAAATCCAGAGCCATTAGTCCATTCATGAGTTTGATAGAGATTTAGAAGTGGAATAAGGAAAAGGGGCTTGAGGGTGGGGAAAAAAGCACTGTAGATTTAGGAGGGTGTGCTGTAGATGGTAACATTCCAGCCCATCTCCTCTCTTTAGGGGCTCCTACAGACAGTAACACTTTAGGTTTCAGGTTTGGCCAGCCTGGATCTGGCCCTGAAAAAGAGAAGCAAAAACAAAGCAAATTACATTAAGAAAAATACCTTAAAAAATATCTTCCTTAAGTAGACCAAATAACAACCTAAAGCAATTTTACATTTTGATCACATATAACTAGGCATTTAAAAAGTTTTTGATACACAAAGAAACATTCTATATTGGTATTGGTAATATAGACTCAGTTTGGTAACCGAGTGATGTCTGACATGTTGCTGTTTTCCATCACTTATGAGTCTGTCAAAAATTCCTATCTTGGCAGAGGCATTAATGGTTAAATAGTTTTGTTATCTCTTAAGCAGACATAAACAGGTGGGATAAAAGATTGGATGCAAGTCAAAATAGGGGATTTGTGCCTTAGGCCCTGAATGTAAATGTCAATGTCTATTATGTGATTAAAATTAAATTAAAATGTTATTAAATTTGATTAAAATTAATCAAACTAAAATATTGACAGAGACAGCAGACCACCTCTCACTTCTTTTTAGCGGTTAACAGTTTAAATAAGCCCTTTACAATCAAATATGAACACAAGGTAGACCTTCAAATAAAGGAGAGACTGCACAGCTAGCTTATTTTAATTTCAGGTCTGCTTTTTGATTAACCTCCGACACCAGACTTTCATTGTTTTATTGTACAGTATTTATTGCTGACCATTTTTTTTTATAATTTTTTGAAAATAAAGCAATAAAGCAACATTTCTTGTTTTAACTGTTTTAATTTGCCAATATTTATATAAGAACATTTTAAATGAAGGATTGTGTTCAACAGCACAATATGCTTTTGCTTAAATGTTAGCAATCACAGAATCTGACTGCTATTGGTGGTATCAACAGCTAAAATGTTGGCACAGAAACAAGTTGTAAAAATGTGTAAGTTTCTGCTTCAAATAAAAATTGGACTCTTGAGGTTTGTGTGCAAATGCATATAAAAAGCATTGTAGATTAGTATCATGATACTACCGTGAGGTAAAATAAGTCCTACAAGACATCACATACAAATCCCCAAACACAAACAAGCACACACACACAGATGAAATCTGTGATAAGCACTTCAGAGCTACAGTTGTTAATTAGGCAACCACGGAAACCCAAATGACCCAAAGCACTACACATTGGCTGTTTTCCACAGTTTTAAAAATCATTTTTATAAAACAACTCCACTGATGTTTTAAACAGATTGACACATTAAATCAAATTCAAAAAGTTAATTTTAAGGAAATGTATAATAAATAAATTGTGTATATACTGTATACACAGTAAAGTCTTGTGGTTATCTACCAAAGGATCAGACCCCTCTGGACAGTAGATGGCAAGGGCTCACAGGAGACAAGAACCTACAGCGTTTCCAAGACTCTGAGCCCCAACAGGTTTCTAAAAACACAGAGAAACCTAAAAGATGTAGTTATAATTACAGTATGTAGGGAAAAATTATAAAGTATCCTCACCCTTGTGTTATTTTATTTTTTATGAAACACACACTGCAATTACTATTGTAAAAATGGGTAAGATTGGGTGTTCCCAAAACTAGCTTAATTATACAGGGCTTCATATAAGATAGATAAGTCAACTAGACACTCAGGCAACCCATGGACTAGTTCAAATTTGAAAAGTTTGCACATCCCTGCTAATAATGTTCCTGTAGCTCAAGGTCATGAGTTTGATTCCAAACACACAAGCTGCTAAAATACATAGCATGAATGTCACTTCACATCAAAGTGTCAAATGCCTAAATGTGAACAATAATAGATAACTTGTGATAATTCCAGGTAATCAGAATAAGAATCACCTAAGGAAACGGAACATTACAAGGACAGATATTAGAGAACAAGAAATGCAACAGATCTCCCATATCAACAGCAGCACTTGTGAGGCAAGACCAGGTAATGTGCTGACAGTGAGTCTCAAAGCACCACATCTTGCAATCATAAGTGACACATGATTGCAGTTGTAGATATCACTGTCACGGTATGGGCCAAATGTAATGACACCACTGAGGTGAATTTGCTTTGGCAAAATAGCTTCCATGTACAGGACTAGCATTCCTAAAATAACAACATTACATTTGAAATTCGACAGGAAGAAGGTCTCAAACATTTGGCCCCTGGCTTGAAGGTTATTGCTGGATTGCGATCAGACCAGGGGAGTCATGCTTTATTCATTTTGCACTCCTAAAACCCTTTTTGGCACATTTCTGCTGCTGTGTGATTAGCTGGAAATCAATAGGTACTTGCCATTAAGAAAACACAAAAAGTTAGCCACATCAGCTTACCCAAAGAGGAGTAAAATGTGGCCTGTTAAGTCCGCTATACAGCAGTCAAAAAAAGGTGGAGATCCGCTGAGCAATGCAGTGCTAAGGGTGTGGCGGCTTAGTGTTCATTTAAACAACAACTCACCCCCGTAATCTAACAGATTACATGAAACAACAACATGAAACATAATCTCCTCTATTTTGTGTTGATTATTAAACACTGCTCAAGATTACTGAGCTGAGACAGGAACGCAAATGTTTCTACAGCTCACTATAGCACCAAACTGTTCACAAACTCCAAACTGGTCAAGGACCATTTTTCAACTTGACACGCAGATTTAAAAACACAATGTTTGTGGCTGATTTATATGTGCCGGAGTACATAAAAAAGACCACATGGCTAGTCTCTTGTGGTCCATTATGATGAAGATGTGGATTGCCTGTGAATAGAGGCCATGAGATGCGGACACCAGTTAGTAAGCTATGAGAGAGTGATTATATCATTCACACTGGTAGAGTGCAGGTAATTATGTAATTATGATGAAGAACAGGTGGCAGTAGGTCCCACCTGACATAATGCTTTCCATATTAAAATCATCCAAGATGTAACAACCAAGAAGATAAGATACCTTACCAATGTTCAGAATACACATTCTAGCAAAGGGACACTTCAAAAAACATTAACATAGAACCACAGCAGCTGCCTGACCACAGAACAACTATGACCCACATGTCGTTAACAGATAGACAGACACACACAGCCAGGTGGTGAAAAATCAGTGTAGTCATTCAGTTAGGTCGCCAAGCTGTATCGTGCTTGCTGATTCAAGACCAATTTTGAAAGTCATCAGTCTCATTAAGAAAATACTTATTATTGCTCAACTCTTGAGTATTTGGCTCTCTGTAATGCCCACATGGCCACTAGCACAAGGAACACATCTGTTTGATCTGTCCCAGCTGTGTATTTCCATGTCTTGCCTGGTCTTCATTTTTAACAGGCTATTAGTGCCATGAATGAATGGAGAGTTTACAACCGCCAAACATAAAACCAAACAGCCTGTTTCATCCCATGAGCTAATACAGCAACAAATAAACCAGAGTCAGACATTATAAACATGCAGACAGACTGCTAGTAAAGCTAATACAAGCTAAATACTTCACATATAACATTGTCAGTAAAATAAATAAAGTCTATTTAACTGCACGTGCAAAAAACACTTGTAGGACAAAATGTTGTCATCTCCTGTTTGCATTTGTGTTTTATTTTTATAAGTGATGCTAGAAGAACTAAACTCATATCTAAGTCATGCACATTAACAGAATTTAAGAGCCAAAAAAATCCTCCATTCATTTTTATATACTTAATCTCATGAACGAAATCCACATCTTATCTCAACAAAATTATTGTGAATTATAATTTAAATAAAATTATTTTCTGATACGCAATGTGTATCACACATAATACGTTTGTGTGAATTGTATGCCTTTAACACCATCCCTCAATCAGAGCTGAGATACAATCACATCCATGACTATATTTGGACAGGACGAGCTTGAAAAAAGCTTGATGGAGTAAAGGCATCATTTCTCCACTGTTCCTGTTGTTTCACGCCCACTAATAGATGAGGATATGCCCAGACTTGTCCTCATTTGCAGCCTGTGTAACTAGTAAAAGTGTGGACGAGGGTGTTGAGGTACAAACAGCAAGACAACAACCAGCCCTGCCCTTGTAACCCGCAAACACATTAACAGCATGTGGTGGCCGACAGGGCATGAAGTTTGTCCTTGCTGTTAATGGTGGTTAGCAGGGGCTACATGCCTCCCATTCAGTGAAAGAGGACAACCGGAAGGCTTTAGCATTCCAAGCCTTCATTAAAGGGCAGTTTAGTCTTTAAGAGATCGTCAAATGTTTCAACTCCTACAGTTTTCTGAGCTTCAGGCAGCCATTAAAAATGATCACATTTTACCAGCCCCAGTCCTCAGGCATGACCTACACCTAAGCTATGAGTGCCAAGATCACACAGAGGCTATAAGAGTAAGAGTAGGGATCTGTACAGGTCTAAGTAATGGATGTACTGTGTTAAGCTTTGCAGGAATTAACTGTTTCCTTTTGATCTTAATGTGAAGGTTACGGTTGTAATGGAACAGGACATGCTGCTTTTAGAGACGTGACACCAGTCGATTGTACTACAGAGGTTCCCTGACCAATCCTTTGATATGCAGGCAAGACAGAGAAAAGAGATACAAGGAGAAAACTAATACAAGTTAAGAAGATACAGATAAAATGGATGAATTAAAAAGCCAGACATTCTTTTGCTGATAAGGCTTAGATTAGCGTAGTGATGGTATTCACCAGCAACTACTAGTAGCATGTGTAGGTGGTCATCCAGCATGGTCATTTTGAGTAAGCTGGCTTACCATGCTAGTTAAGAAGCTAGTTAAAGAGCCTAATGCAATAGACACAAACACAATAGCAACCCATTTTAGAGAGCAGTAACTAAAACGCATCATATGCTGGCGACAAACAATGCCAGTTATTTTGGCAGGGCCCCTAAGGTACACATGACATTTCTAATCAAATAAAAAACTAAAAGAACCGAAGTGCACACTTTTAGGTTTTTAATTTCAGACATTGTATTATCTGTAAAATGGCCATTGTCAGTGTTTAAGTGGCAACTACGCAGTCACCACAATCAAACTGGAAAACAACAATTCAACCTCTTTGAATGGGACTCAGGACAATAAAATGTAGCAGACAAAAGTAACTTCTAGCACTATAATTAATATCAACAGAAATGAAAACTACAATTTGTTTCCTGTCAAACTACTGTGAAGTCTGTCCAAATAGACACTCACACACATAATAATCAGACCGACAAGCTGCAAACAAGCACTTACACACTCACATAGATCAATGTCTCTTTTATATTGCCTTCAAAGATGAAACACACTGCTCAACATCAAATCAGTGATGTACATAGTTTGAGCATTGAAGATGTCATTATTGGTGAGAGAGTATTACCATGCAGTAATAATAATGCTTTGGAGTGCAAATTATTCCTAATGACGTGCCACAGTGCTAAAATTAAAAGGAGAAATATTGTCCCTGCCACTGGTGTTCAACTCCCCAATAGCATTATCTTTACTATCAATGGCATCATTCGGCAATGCCACATTTTATGAAAGCATTACAGCCCACCAAACTGGCGATCATAACAAGGCAGGGCGGTGGCCAGGCAAACACGGTTTAGTTTAAATGATGCTCATTGAAAACCCATTTCTCCAACCGAATCAGCACTAATATGGTCGTAAGAGCAGACAGTTCACCCATCCATTTTCCCCCACCCCTTATCCCTCTCTTGAGACCTGGACTCCATTAGAGCACTGCTAGGGGGCACTGAGGAACAGGGCCTTAGTGTACAACACTTCCTGCTTGGGGAGAGTCTTATGCTGCAGTGGAGAGAGAGAGAGAAAGAGAAATAGAGAGAGACAGAGGGAGAGAGAGAGACAGAGACGGAGAGGGAGAGAGTTATACAGTCATGGGAGGGTGAACAAAGGGGGATAAAGATGTATAAAATATTTAGCTGGAAAGACCAGGCAGGGTAAGAGACAATATTCTCCATATCTCAAACAGACTGACTGAAGCATAAATGTATTTCTCCTCTGCCATAAAAAGTCTCTACAGTACTGATCCAATAGGCCTATTGTGTACAGTCCAGGATGTCAGAAAACCTCTGTAGACATATGATACATTCTTTATGATATCTTTTAGGAATGAACCAATCGATCTGCTCCTGATCGTTGTTCGTCTGTTATTCATCTTAAACATGTAATTTAATATCAGCCCATCATATTTAAATTTAAGCCAGGTATTTTATGAAATTTTATGAAATGCATGAGAATACATACATGCTCTCCAGCTATCTAATCAATCTCTCTATGACATTGTAATTGCTAAACACTGTAAATACAAATGGGACATGCCGCAATCCAGATGTTTATGCCATAAATATTAAATGTGTATTAATTGTAACATGGCTGTTTTCAGGAGTAAATGCTGTAATTCTGCTGAATAGCTGTACAGTTAAAGTCAAGGGAGGGAAACAAACTAATGTGAAAAGAAATTAACAACAAAGATGCTAATTCAAATGCGAGTATGCAAAATTCTATCAGTCTGGCAGGTGCATTGCTGTGAGTCTGTGATCAACTCGATTTAAGCTCACCAGAGATATATGACTGTGATGATAAAAGCAATAACAGTTTATCCTGCCATAAAGACATTAAAGCTGTTACATTCTTCATAACCCATGACAGCTTTTCATTTGTGAGACATTTCGATCACATTGACCTACACACTATACATATAAGTAATAGGCTAAAATATCATTCAATTCACCAATTTTTGGCCATTTTAAGATTGTCAGCATTAACTGTGCCTGCTTGGTGATTAACAGAAGTTGGCAGGTCTAAAGTCTTGTCAGCCGATAATGGACATAATTTTCCACAATCAATTTGATCAAATCAAATTTGCTAGCATTAAATCTTGATCTTTGGAGCTGTTGTAAAATATCATGTTAATAATAGGCCAAGTTGCTATGCCGTGAACATGCCCACAGTAAAATGATTTACCACAGTTGGCTATATTTCGTGCCTCAGAACACTCCAAACCTGAGGTAAAATTACTGTAATGCAAAGACCCTCATTGTTTATTGCTTTGATAAAACGCAGCATTAAAGCACAAAATCTTCAGCAACACACCTAGATAACCCTATGACTCAAAGTATGTACATCAGAAGCAGCCAGGTCGCTTCCCAGAGATTATAATCTCACTAGGTTTGCGTGCACAGCATGCTGGATTACCCATGGATTAATAAAGTACTTCCTACAGCTTCATATTTCCAGGATGGCTGACTTCTCAGGCATGATGTAATGCAGTTAACTGCACATACATGCACAAAAAGCAACCATAGCAATCATAAAACCCCTGACCTAGATCCTAGAACTGCTGGGTTTCCTGTCAAAACTCATCACTGACTGAGAGAATCATCAGTATTCTATGGGCTATAAAAATGACCTTTCAGTTTCCCAGTTTTGCTTTGTTGTTCTAGAAACTTGTAGACACGGAGAACAGGGAATTTCTCATTGAAGCCAGATTGCAAACCAATGACCAATCTGTAGGCCGGCAGAGGGATGGAGCGCTGTCAACACACACACACACACACACTTCTCTCAGCCCACAACTTGGAAGAGAGGCATACTCTAGTAAACAGAGAGGAAAATAATAAGGGTGTGTATGCCTGTCATGAAGGGAGAGTTGACAAGAAAAAGAAAAACAACAAAACAAAAAAAATGATTTGCTTAGAGGAAAAAGGAACTAAGAAACATGAGCCTTCCTGTAGCTCTATAAGCAGAGCACAGTGCAAGCAACACCAAGGACTTCAGGGGTTCAATTCCAGGGTATGCATGTCCTGAAAATGTATAGCTTGATATAACTCGCTTGTATAAAACTGTCTTAATGTATATAAATAGGTCAAATAAAAACAGCATGTAAGATGCTTTAACTATTTAACAATGCCACAACTCTCTCATGATAAGGGCTAAATAGTTCTCATGAGGGGGCCTTGCGTGATGACAGCTATTAATTCCTCACACCATCAGGCATGGTGGCAAATCTAACAGCGATAGGGGCTCCCTCTTCAAGCCACACACCAGCACGGCGGCCTGCACTAAACTCTACAACCCGAAGAACCTGCTGTGCGGTCTTTGAAAAGACAGACCTTCATTTGACTTTAGCTTTCTGGATTCCTTCTCAACATGTGCTTTCACTTTTTCTTCTCCTCCTCCCTCCTGGGACAGTTGACAACAGTCCAAATAATGCTGGCAGGACCACAGCTGGGCTCTGCTGCTTATAAAGGCAGGTGCTTAAGCCAAACTGTGATCTATAGGGATTGGTTCTTTGATCATTTGCGTTTGTGACGTTTCTCCCACCTGAGGGCACAAACAAGAATGTGGAACTTCTGTCTAAATCTAATCTTCTGACTAAGGACACAAACTCACTACAGAAACTCTGACAGAACACTTTAGGGACAGAAATGTAAACAATCTATTTAGGGTATTTTATTTTATTTACAGTATTTTATACTAGGGAAGAGGCAGACCACTGTAAAATCAAGTAAATACAAAAAATAGACTTCTAAAATGAAGTGTCTTAGCTTAACTCTAGCTGAAGTGCAACACTGAAAGACAGCAAAATAACCCCCAGAAACCTTGTGTCAGATAAATTTTCTAAGGTGTCTAAAGAGTGAATTGACCATTTAGTTTAGGAGATGCAGATGGGCGGCATGCGCAACAGATACAAAACAGATTTTATAATAAAGCGTTTTTTGAAAATAGCTACAGTGAAACATCAGGCAGTGACAACAAGAAAAACACTTATGACACACTGGCTGAGTGTTATACATTTTTGAAGGTGACAACAGCGTTTCAGATTTGACAAGACTTCTATGTCAGATGGTTGTTTCCCTCTCATGATGTCATTTTTGCCAACTCTTGCTCTATTCCCTAAGTTCTTGTGATGTAGCAGTTCTGTTGCAATAAATGCCTGACCTCTAGTATGCAAGCACCCTAAGGGCTGTTCACACTAACGGCATTTAAACCTCTGTACTGTTGGTTGCAACAAGTTGGTTAAGTTGGTTAACTACAGTACCCAACTATATTAGGCAGAACGTAAGCTTCACTCCCATTTGCTTCTTTTGTGTTCTACGGAAGAAAGAACATAAAGAGATGCTATGTAGAATGTTACTTACTGACAGAGTGAGTCATTATTTGTATTTAAGAAAACACCATAAACATTCTTTAAAACTTTTCACACATGAAGGTGAGTAAATAGTGACAGAGGTCTTATTTTTGGGTGAACTGGTGCTTTAAGGCCCACTGTAAACAAACAGGAATTCTTAGGGAAGTATTATAAAACCACACTAAACCAACACCAAAGTCAAACTAGATGTAGTCAAATACTAAAATGTGGACAGGCACACCCTCATCACTCACATACACAGGCAACAAAGACACCAGCACACAAAGAGGTTATTATAATTACACACAGCTTGTTTCCTTCAGGGCTGAACACTCCCAAGCTGCCAATCTATCCTACCACTAACGGCAGGGATTTACAGGTTAATTGGCTGATAAATTGTGCTAAGACACAGGTGTTGGAAGCTGGAGGTACACAGTGTATCCAACCAAGCCCTGAAAGTCATTAGGTCAAACTCACAACCATGAACTAAGGGCCGACAACTGTGCTTGAGGGAAGCCAGTTTGTATAAAGTGTTGCCCAACTAAAATTGAGATATAGTCTCTGACAAACCTGAATTCATGGTTTAGCACACTATTTCATGGGTAACGGTATATATAGTGTGTTATATAACTCACATGTAAATGCTCTAACCTATGGGACACAACAGCACAGAATGGTTTTCCTTTCAAACAGATGGTTTTTGCGTGCGCACACACATACACATACACACGATACTCTTATGTAGCGACACCATATGTTCCTACAATTATAGAGCGTGCCCAAACTCTAACACACACACACACACACACACACACACTGCCAGTTTGTTCTTCTGAGGAAATGAAAGCAATAGCATTATAAACTGTTTTCTTTCTTTGACTCCGTATTCTGATTACTGATTTCTGACATCAATTAAAAAATGATGGACCATACTGCTGTGAGTGAACTTTAAAGTGTAAAATCGTACATTTCATGGGGTTGTGACATGAATGGTGTTGTTTGCATGTGCAGTAAGGCGACATAGAGCATTATGACACTGAAATGGGGGGCTGACACACAGATGATATTGATAACCAATGACATTTGACATGCCATATTTGAATATGTGAACAGAATTTAGAAAGGGAAATAATTCTAAAAATTGGCCTGCTCCTTACCCTACAATTGAAAGTGGTCTTTTTTTAACTCATTTTATGTTCTACAGATAAAACAACATATTTACTTTGTGTTTTAGTGATGATGCTCTAATTAGAATGCTGACAGCCTGCTGTGCTTTAGCTGCCAGACAGTTTCCATGGTAAAACACTCTCCGAAAAGTTTGTTTTAAGTTGTTCAGCTAAACGCCACCTAGTTTAATATTAATACACCTATAAATTTCAGTCCTGATAAAACTGACATCAACCTTCAAGATAAAGGCATCACAAGAAATCCAAAGCAATGTACATTCTGATAAAATGAATCTCGAAGCTTCTGCCAAATGCACAAATGTAAATATGAGAAAGCATAAAATAAGACTAGAGGGAATACAAAGAAAGATAATATAATGATATGATAGGAAGTTAACAGGTTTGGTAGCAGCTGCAGTTCACTAACAGGGCATGTTCACTCGAAAAGTGTCATAAAATGCTCTAATATGCCCAGACATGCTGCTATCTCCTGCAGCAGGAGATGACTGTGCACTTTCTCCTTCTGGTTAATCATACTGTGGAAAACATGCGGCGGAAGTTCTAAATGAGAAAGACATGTAGAGGACAAACCATTTAAACTTACCAAACTAACAACATGAGACAGGCAATGAAAAGCGTTAGTGGGAGGGGGAAGAAGGAAACAAAATCTCCCGAGTTAAATGAACCCAGGACATCTGATTCGATCTCTGGAGAGCGAAAGCAAACTATGAAAACACCTGAACCTGCCATGGTGTCAATTAGAGATAATGACTTTTTACTTGTTGCCACAGTAACTAGCTCTTGAGGCAAAGGCAGATGGCTGTGGATGGTTTTATCTGCTTGTTTTCTTTAAAGAAAGGCAACCAAACCAAATTTTTTTTTTACTTTTCACTTAGGTTTAGGTTAGAAATGTAAGCATTGTTCTAGCACTTTTTAATGTAATTAAATCAGGACCTAAGTAAAGGTACTAAAAAGATACTGATTGTAAGTTTTAATGAAATATTTGTCTTATGATACCTTTCAAATGAAGAGTGTGGGCTGATAAATACGATCATCAATGTCTTTTTTGTATTCTGTGAATTATGCTACAACTGTATTTTACACTTATTACAAAATATTTTGTCCCAGTCACATATGGAACTATGTAGCTGCATATTTGTGTCAAACAGCACAGGTGGTATTACTCATTGCATCATGAGGTCTGTGTCTCTTTGACAAAGGTGTTTATATGCCATTATATGTCTCTGTCACAAACACTCATATTTTCAGTTTGCTGTCATAGCATGATGATTTTTTTATTCTTTTCATGCCATAACTGTAGACAAATGTTTGATGATGTATTTTCCACTGAGGTAAAATATGACATGCAGACTGCATGCATATGATATCAAATAACAAGCTTATTTTTAGTAGATGGTTTGTGTCTTTTACTTGAATCGCTCGTGTCAGTCAAATTAGTGCGCGTCAGACTATTGTAGTATTCGTCTTACAGTTAAACCATGTATTATGTTGCAATTCAATGTACTTGCCAAAGCCACTTTTAATTGCATCTGGCACATTGCGAGTGTTCATTTTGGACCCTGTGTACAGGATTTCTACACATCAAAACAAAATCAGAGACATTTTTGCATTTAAAATACACAACAAAAATTCTACAGGTTAATTTTAATTGTTAAACCATTTTATTTCTTTTTTCATCAACACTGGATCTTCTAGTATATTTTCAATGCATTTTATAGAAACACAAAAATTCAAGCACAGTTCTAACACTGAAACTGAGCCTTACTCAAAACCAGATACCCAAGGAAACAGTTAATTTGCTAGGATGAGGTTGGAGATCCAAAGTGTATGTTTTTCTTGCTCTGTCAGACTCGCCTCTGGCTTTGGCAGTTGCGAAAACAGCCCTGAGGCTGCCAGAGGTTGGAGGGTTTTGTGCTTGCTCGTCCATTTTAAATGGGCAGTCAGACGGGGAATGCCATTAGCCCCATCCTGCCTGTATTGACTCAAGCATGGGCGGCAATAACCTCGGCCTCCTTCCAACAGAAGACCCACAGCCATCCACCCCTGCTCTTAATGCAAATGGCTCTCAGTTACACCTGAAGAACTACGGTAGACCAACAGTACACCAACAGATTTAAAGACGCAGTGTGTCATTTCTGTGCCATTCACGGCAAATGGAAACCTTAAGGCTTATCAGAAAAATATATTTTTACAATTCTGTATTGGTGCAGAAGTTACACACACTGCAGCTTTAAATAGTCTGCTCACAGCTCAATATCAAAGACAATATCAAATGTAGGAATGGATCCTCTAAATTATCATCTATGTACAAAGTACAGCAATCACTCACAAATTTGCAATAACTGACAGTGACAAACAGAGATGTTTAGTTAAATACATTTGATTGTCAGCTATTGTCATTGTTTTGTTTGATGTGAGCATTTTCTGTCACCCCTCTGATAAACCCTGTGTACACAAAACCAGCCTAAGCATCCAAAGTAGGAGTGACAACTATATGTAGTTGCAGTGTGTATAGGCTTTCAGGTTTAAAAATTCCTTATGGTTCAATTCGAGAAGCTTTGCAGAAATTTAGTGATTCATATTCTACCATAAAGAAATCAGTGGACCATCATCATCGGATTCGCTGCAGGTGGTGGAGACATGGCCACATGTCTCCAACGTTCTGTTCCAATCTCAAACAGCATGATAGCAGTTGGAGACAACTAGATCTGTGGACGGCAGCCTCACACGTTCATAGAGTGGTGGTACCCTCTGCCAACAGTGCGGCCAAGCAGAAGACTAAACAGCAGCTTGAAGGGCTAGAGAGGCTGAGAGTGTTAGTGTGGGCTCCACTGGCCAGATTGCAGAGTGACCTCAGAACAGTAACAAGAAACAAGAAAGATTCTTACGTCAGAAAGTGAAAGGTCAGCATTTTTTTCCAATGAGCTTATGGACGCATATATCTGTACGGTGGTGCACCACAAGTCTTGGCGACCCCCCACAAACCATGAGGCCCGCCCACAAGAGGCAAAGCTGTCTAGATTTCTACGCAGTTGGACTGGCAAAGTCCAACTGCATTGCCACTCTGTTACGTCAATCGGTTTGCATCTTCAGTCTGCTGCGCAAAAAAAACAATCAACATTGATAAACATGATATGCTGTTTTCAACTACTGTGATTCCTCTGTAAATGTATTTTACAAGTACGTGACTCTGGGTGGCATTAAAAAAATGTGTGAACACTGTATATTTACCACTGTTGCTGAGGAGTAAGATCATTTGTATTTCAAATTCAATCATAAAATAACTGGCAGTGAGTGCATAGATGTCTAGTAAGGTGTCACGCATTTGTTCGATAATAGTGAATGAAAATGTTTAGCCTGTGAGGCTAAAGTAATACGAGGGGTTTCTGAAGGCCTCCCTGTTTGAATTTCTTTGCTCGGTTTCTGCATGACCCTGTTCTAATATACTTTCAAGTCCTCCCCCACCTACAGAGCATTTTCGCAACTTCTCGACTGGCACAGCCTATCCCTGCTGTGATTTTTCCCATTTTTCTTTAGGGCTCAAGTTCAGCTACACTTCCTGCAACATTACAACCAACTTTCATTTAACATATAATGGTGTCAGGGAACTGTCCGTTTTACTCCCAACATTGTGGAACTCTATTTGGTCTTAGAATAATAAAGACCAAAGTCTTTGCTTTGCTGCAGTGCAGCGCAGATGGCCATTAGCAATTGTCTCCTCGCAACATCCTGTAAGTATTATGGTAGGGATGTCAAAATTACTGGAAGTAAAAATTATTTTAGTACCAAGTCGATACTAAAGATGCTGCAGTCGGATTGAATTTTCATTGAGTTGCCCAGTCTTGCAGGCTAGTCTATTAACATATTAAACATAAGTTATTTTCTGCCTTTCCCACATACATTGTTTATAAGCAGCACATAACCAATACCAGACTTTGAGCAATAACAGTTATAAACAAAAACATTGTTAGACTTTTCAAATGCAATAACTAGTTTTGGTTAATAATAGCCTAATAAAAGTGTGTAAGATTGTGTAGAGAAACGTAACTTCTACATTCTGGCAGCAACAAAATTCTCCAAAGCAATGACTGTTTACAAAACACACGTACAATCCTATATCGGTCAGCAAACAGCCCTGCCCAAAACTCCCACAGTTGAGTCAATGACGCTGGTCGAGATGCTTAAACAAACAGAACCATTGGACACAATTTGACATTGGAAAACCTTTAGGTTGTTTTATTTCATTACTTTGTATTACTTGTATTATTTTTTGTGTTCTTAATTACTTGATACAATTAAGCGCCTAAAAATATTCAGTTTATCTACCTAGTAATTAATGTTTATTATATTAACGTTATATTAAATGTTTACTTTGAGCAAACACATAAAGGCCACATGCGCTACAAAACTGTGGTATTAAAATTAGTTTTAATAATTGTGACAAAGTACCAGCAGTAGTTTCGATTAAACTAGTTTCTTTCTAATTAAACTTTGGTATCATAATAACCCTGCATTACATCATCTCCTCAATCCTACCCACCAGCATCCAGAGAGAATACCCCTCCCTTCCTCAGCACTACCAATCAATCTGCTTCATCTGTTTACCAGAGCTACCCTTTCTCCTAGCCCACCTTACACTCATCGATTGATCTGATGACTGATTCTGCTGATGTTTTTGCCATTTTGCAGATATATTTGTGTGCTATATAAGCATTCAACACAAGGTTTGACAAAAGTAATCTGTGGAGAGGTGGATGTTTGCGGAGACTTGACGGGTTCTAGATGTTTCTGTAAGATAATGGAAATGACGTGCAAGCTCTCTTAAGACTCAAGCAGGCGTGTCGACTTGATGACCTTCAGCAGGGTTAATTCACCATGCCCTGGACACCAGGGAGAAATGGAGTGGATGTGATAAAAATCTACTCTCAGACAAACTAAAGAGTAAGGGCTGGGGAGAAAGTAATAAATGAATTAGGCCAGATAAACCACTGCTCTGACCGCACTTTGTGAGCAAGCACTATGGCACAAAGGGGTGGAGGACACTAAGTGCACTTCCAGCCATTACTGTGTCCAGCTGGGCAAATGAGGAACTTTACAGAAACGGCACAACAATAATGTGAAGGTTAAAGAAAATGGACAAAATGTAACTGCCCACAGAGAAGTTCTTTAAACAAAATCTTTCAAACACACAAAGACCTTAACAATGTACAGCTTGAGAGGGCACTGTTTTTAGCAGTTTCATCATTAGAGGAGTAGTTTATTATCCCAGCTCTTCTTAGTCTATTCCTATTGGGTCCGGTGGTTTGAAGCTCTAAAAAGCACATGCATCCATCTTTAAAATGAACCAAATGACTCCAGTTGATGAATATGTCTTCTAATGCAAATTATGTTTAAGAGAGAAAAAGATTAATATTCTGAGTATATTTACAGTAATTTGAATGTAAACCTAGCTTTATGAATGAATACACCCAACATGGTAACACGCCGGCTCCACGTCATTAACTTTAAATCTCATTGATTCCTGCATGTCTTGTTACTAGTTTCATCAGACACACAAGAACCAATGAGACTGGATGTCATTGACATCCTGCTATATTTGAATTTATGGCAGTGATCTGTTTTTTTTTTTTTTGCATAGATATGCGCTGCGTTGATCGCTAATAGTCACAATCATTATCGATTTTCATTCTGGGGTGAACTACTCCTTTAAGTCTGAAGGGTCACAAATATAGGAAATCACTGGCTTCATCTTAAGTGAGACAAATGCATTTGGTTTTTAAGTTTAATTTTAAATGAGTCTTTAAAAGATTGTCACATCACTAAGTTAAGAATAAATGTAAGAAAACAAATAAGACACCCAGAAGAAAGCAGTAAATGAATCAATGCATGTGAAAAATGCTTTCTTAAAAACACTATTAAGGGTTCAACCTAACAACCATCAATAATAAAAGAAGGGAATAATAGAATAAATATTTATGCTAATTAAAGGAATAGGTTCACTAAAGAAATGAAAAACTTTTCATCCTTTATTCACCCTAAATCTGGATAAATAAATAAAGGATAAATAAAAGTGCACAACTATTCAATAGAAACACCAAGAAAGCCTTATATAATTGTGCTAAATGGACCAATCAGCATTCAGGACCAGATCTTTTTGCTTTATAACTTATATAACAATAATTTTTTCCAAGTCCTCTGGACTTCCATTTTGAGTCAGTAATTACTTAGGCAAACAGCAAAATTTTAATGGGCTGCTCTGGATATCTGTATATCTCCAAGCAAAGTGCTAATTTTCCTTGGTAAGCTTGCTCAATTTATCCAGTGAAATGCGCCATGAATCTTAATTAAATAATTTTTTTTTTTTGCTTTGTTCATATAAATTATTTTATTATTCTATCAATTCTAATAATCAACTTCTATTCGTCCTTTAAATTCTAACTCTATGCAAACCCCGATCATTGATGGTCTGCAAAGGGATGATGCAATATTCTGACATTCACTGCCATCCCATGAACATGTTTTCCCTCCTCTAACATCACATGAAATGACAGGGTTTACGGGTACACATACAATATTTACAAACATCCATTTAATTAATTTTCTGTCTTTATCTAATTTGATGGCTTCATGAAAGCAGTAACTGCGTGATTTCATTTTTACTCATAAAAACTACACTAGACACAGAATAAGAACTACAATTTCCACAAGGATGTGAATTTACCTGCTTGCTGAATTAGACAACCAATGCAGTCCTTATGTAACAACTAGATACAGTGCCTTGCAAAAGTATTCATACACCTCGAACTTTTCCACATTTCGTCACATTACAACCACAAACTTAAATGTTTGTTATTGAGATTTTATGTAATAGACCAACACAAAGTAGCACATAATTGTGAAGTGGAACGAAAATGCTACATGGTTTTCAAAATTTTAAGCAAATAAAAATCTGAAAAGTGTGGTGTGCATTTGTATTCAGCAATACTTTGTAGAGCCACTATTCGCTGCAATTACAGCTGCAAGTCTTTTGGGGGTTGTCTCTACCAGCTTTGCACATCTAGAGACTAAAATTTTTGGCCACTCTTCTTTGCAAAATAGCTCAAGCTCAGCCAGATTGGATGGAGAGCGCCTGTAAACAGCAATTTTCAAGTTTTGCCACAGATGCTCAATGGGATTTAGGTCTGGACTTTGACTGGGCCATACTAACACATGAATATTCTTTGATCCAAACCATTTCATTGTAGCTCTGGCTGTATGTTTAGGGTCATTGTCTTGCTGGAAGGTGAATCTAGTTCCCAGTCTCAAGTCTTTTGCAGCCTCCAACAGGTTTTCTTCCAGGATTTTCATTTGCTTACAATTTTGAAAACCGTATATTATTTTTGTTCCACTTCACAATTATGTGCTACTTTATGTTGGTCTATCACATAAAATCTCAATAAAATACATTTAATTTTGTGGTTGTAAGGTGACAAAATGTGAAAAGGTTCAAGGGGTGTGAATACTTTTGCAAGGCACTGTAGCAAACCATAATTCTACAAACCCACAGAAAATTCCACAGTTCTAAAGGGTAAATACTGTGTGCTATGGTGCACAGCATGCTTTAATACCTGTCAACCCCAACGCCCAACCCCAAAAATCATTAATTACCAAAAAAATTACATAAATTACTTATAACTGCCGTAAGATTTTGCAGGGGAACTGAGGACAAAATACGCTGGGTAAAGGTAGGTTTTAAATGAAAAATACTATCCAGTTTTTATGGTGACCCACTCTATCCCTCAGAACATCTCAAACAATTGTCTGAGACAGACAACAGCATCCTCCAATAAGCTTTCTTCAGAATCTGCCAATCATTTATCATTATCAATGTTCTGCTGTGTCTGGGGTTTAGTGAAGCTGAACTAAAGGTTTCTGTCTTAAAAAATATAGTAACACTAAAGTATTACTATATTCCTGCGAGATGTGGAATACCTCAGGGGATTCTCTGATTTTATACAGGTGATCCTGTTCCACCGCTCATACTCAAATGCATGTACATACCTGCTCTTATTTTGTCATTGTGGCGGTTGTTGACATGCATCAATCCTAAACTACACATGCAAACAAGTCTGACTAACATGGATTTTTCGATAAAATATAAATTCTAATATATACACAAAAACACAAACAACGCATGTATGGATACATTGATTTAAATAGCACATTCTTTATGGATTATACCAACTACAGTCATTTACAAATTTGTATATATAGTGCAGCACCTTAACACTAAAACACACAAACTTTGTACTAGTAACTTATCTGTTTTTCTAACTTCCACTAAAGCCAATTCTATTATTTTTCTTTAGATTTTAGTTTTAGTGACAATTGCTAAAGCACACATCATTTACAGAGCAAAAATCCTGCTTCCCGTCTACAGTTAACAAACATGCTAAAATTTCACTCATACTCTTACAAAAACCATAATGCTCGTTTTGTAAAGTACTTGCTTTTTATGTTGTACGTGTTTCATATGAGATCAGACACATTTACTGACTCAGCCCTGTACGGATGAACAACATATGGGTCATGCTTTATAAACACCCATGCTTATGCATCTCAATGTTGTGTGAAGTACCAAAAGAAAATGTGGTGAAGGAAGGAAAGAATTTCACAGGCAAATGAACATTACGTTTTTATCTGATTGAGTGGATGTGGCTACAGGCGTTAGCATGAGAGGCAGGAATGATTGCTCTATCTAAACAGTCTTGCTCAGGCACAAACAAACAAAGACATGCCCATGAAAACACAAACACACACCCACAAGGAATTCTGGGCATCTGACGGCCGCATTGTGTAAGGTGCGGGCGCTACATGCAGGGCACAAAAGAACTCAAACCTGACACAGTGACAACACAGCCACAGCATTTATCAGCCCCGGCATGTCTGCTTGACAGCACCTCCCTCCTCACACACACATTAATGCCGTTTCTATCTGGCAGCGCATGTGTGTGTGAGAGAGGAAATGAGCGGACACTGAATATTTATTCATTTGCATGCAAGCACATGAACTAAGTGTCTCTGGTGAGGCAGATAAGGCTTTCTTTCTTTCAACCATGTATGTGTGAGTGACAGAAAGGGAGAAAGGGAAAATAAGAAGAGAGACCCGTTTACGGTCGGCAAAGGACAGGCAGCCGTAGGCAATTGTGGGATGGGTGTGTACGTGCATTGGGATGCACAAAGCAACCGCAACCAAAAGCAAAAACACACGATTATTAGATATGTGCTTTACCTGTACCTGACCAATGCTACTATTACTACTATTACTGGGAAGGACAGACACAGAACAGTCAATATAAGAAGAAAAATATAAGAAAAGCAGGAAGCTACCCTTTCTCAAAGGAGATAATTAAAGAGATCATTATAAATTTAAGCAGTACATGTGCATACATATCAGGGTCATAACAACAAACAAAATTTCAGAAGTTGATACAAATACCAGTGAAAATTACACGTCAATAAAAATTCACATCAGATATGAATCTACTATTGAGCACACCTTTAAAATGTAAAGTAACATAAAGGTTAACAAATTAAATTAAAAGAATTAAGTTAACATCCAGTTTTTCAAGTAATTATTCAAGGAAAATGATTGTGTTTACATTAACACCTTGCCAAGGCATGCATGCAAGCCTTCAAAATCAGCCACCTGTTAGTCTGACAGACAGTATAAAAACAGACAGACATTATTAAACAGAGTCTGTACTTCCGATACTTTACAAAACAGATTTGTTTGTGTATGTTTTGAAACTGGAACCGTGAACTCTGTTCAGTGCAAAGATTCATCTTACGCACACCAAATGCTTTCTCAAGAAGCTGTGGTGCATTTAGCCACTACAATTGTTCTCAATGTCTTTTATCACCATCTATAACTAAAATGGAGTATAATCGTCACAGCCAAGTCTGTTGCCCATGCCAACAGTCACTGTGAGCAGCAGGGACAGAACAGCGATTTATCGTAGTGTTCTTAAAATCAGAAGAACCATTTAATTTGTGCGCGTGATGGTTCTGTGGGTTAGAAACAATCTAGAGACTGTAAATACAGCTTAGCGGAGCTAGCAGGATTTGTAGTGGTCTTTAAGTGAGTCTGGGTGAGGGACAGTAATCCATGGGATGATGGGATACAGTAAAGGAGGACTGCCAGAGCAGTGGAGTTAGTTGTGCTTCTGGCTGAGAGACGCGTAGAAGGTCTTTTTCTATCTTTGTGCGTACATTTCAGGCCTACAAATCATTTCTAGATTTGTTCTGTTCTGATATAGTGACTATGTACAGGTAAAACTCACTGACCAGTTTCTGGGAGGAAAATGAGTGTAAACTCTTTTGGTGGGTTAACCCAGAAAAAACTTGTATTGCTCAGAAGTCATTCATAGCTCAGGAGATTTAATGGAGTACTCAGTTGTGCTTCATGTAGGTATTAACTTTCAGAAGTTTTTGCCTGAAATTGTTAAGGAGAAACAGAAAATGAGACACGAATTTGACTGTTTTTCACAAACATTGGCTATTTCAAAAATTAGTTTGAATAGCCAAGTATAATCTGGTTGTTAATAAAGATTATGTCCGAGTCTTCAATAATATTGACTTTTGATTGCAAACTACAAATCTAAGCTTAGTTTGTGACACTACCGAGATCGCTACTGTAATTCTAGTGAAGCCATATGTAAGATTTCTGGGTCTCAGGAAAAAAAACTTAGATGCAGGAGATTTAAGCAAAGGTTTCAATTGGCTCTCATTTCTCATTTCATCTCATTGCTATCTAGGAGAAAGTACACTACCAGGGGAGCTGCAGTGTTGCACAAAGTTTGCTCTGAAATTTGATCATATAGGTCAAGGCTGTTTGGTAACCCATCTGATACAAATTAACCTGAGCAGGCAGTCGCAAGTAAACACATTTTGTAATGCTGTTTAAACAGGATGACTAGGGTCACATCTGAGTGAACAACTCTACAAAAAATAACCAGCCTGTTTAATCGCAACAGAAAGTGTTAGATAACAATGCAATCATAACACCCTCCAGCATTTCACACTGCGATACTTGTTTGGTGCATTCTTCATGATTTCATCCAAAATTATCTGTAACAGCTTTGTGCATGTACATATATTAATAATTGATTAAATGGCGAAAATTTCCAGAAACACACTTGCTACGAGGCAGTTTTCTAAACACACCACCACAGTTACCCACACCTTTTTCTTTTTCAAGACTACAGGTGTTCTGTTTATGGAAGATATGGCTTCAACATATGGAACTGTAGCTCGTTCCTTGGGCTCAGCAAGGGGAGATGTCATGTTCTCTCGGTTCTCTGTGAACTGCGTTTATTCCCAAGACTGCAGCCTTTTTAAGGGCCAAACAAAACAGCCCTGAGCACTCTGGAGCGTAATCAACAACTTCCACCCGGCCATCACACTCCCAGACTCCCTGCAGTTGAACGGACACCAAGAAGCTTTGGGCAGGGCAGACAGGAAACTGGCAGACGGACAGGGCACTACAGCTTCAGGTGACAGAGAGACAGAAAGCCGAGAGACAGTTAAAGAGAGTGGCGGATGGTGATTTGAGGTTTCAGGAGAGGAAGCGGAGCTAGAACGAGAGAAGCCATTAACATTAAAAGCTCATTTTACCCTTAGCAAACACTTTACATTAGCGAGATTGTGATTGAGCAAGCCAATGGACATCTGCAATTAACCAAGGGCACTTATGTTGTGAATTAAGACACTGTCTAACCTACAGCAGATTATCGATTAAAGAGCAGTATAATGCCTGCTTCATTAAACCACCCAAGGTTGCAATAGCACAAGAACTTTGTGCATCGCCGCTTGACGATCACTGCCTCTGTAGCCTCCGTTAATTTAGTCTGTGAAACTTGAGTGAGATGATTTCGATAATGGAGGAGTTGTAAGATAATTAAACAATGCCATGCAGCGTTTATTGTGGCACATAAATTGCAGTGAACGTAATTATCTGTTACTAAGAAAAGCGAAGCCAGGCGAACTAATGTGTAATGATGCCAGAATATGAATTGACAATATTCATTTTGTCCCAGTCCCTGATCTTATAACACTGGCCTGTAACATCAATAATACCAGACTTTTACATTTTATGAAGAAATAACAGTGGTAAATTCACAGTGCCAGGGTGTGCTGGGTGACTTGCGCAGTTTCAAAGCCCATTTAAAATGTATTTGATATTCTGGTGCCTACATATGGATTTGGTTCCCCCTCCATTATGATGACACAGTCACACAACAAATGTATGGATAATGGCCACCTAGTTGCAGTACTGTTGGTCACTAGTAGGTGGTCTTGCTGCTAGTTGTCCTAATGTTATTAGAGGGCTGTGCAACTGGCTAGCTTCTATAATCTTCTCAATCTTACAACATAGAGTACAGTGCCTTTCAAAAGTATTCTTACCCCTTGAACTTTTTCATATTTTGTCACCTTACAACCACAAACTTAAATGTATTTTATTGAGATTTTTTGTGATAGACCAACACAAAGTAGCACATAATTGTGAAATGGAACGAAAATGATATACGGTTTTCAAAATTTTAAGCAAATAAAAATCTGAAAAGGGTGAGACAGGTCAGGGATAAAGTTGTGGAGAAGTTTTAAACAAAATTCCCCCCAAAAAATCCCAAGTTTTAAACATCTCAAGGAGCACTGTTCAATACACCATCCAAAAATGGAACAAGTATGCCACAACTGCAAACCTACCAAGACATGGCCGTCCACCTAAACTGACAGACCGAGCAAGGACAGCACTGGTCA